>JAXHKQ010000283.1:0-27882 GCA_038407185.1 Chalaropsis ovoidea | reverse complement strand
GGGGGGGGTGGGGGGCGGGGGGGGGGGGGGGGGGGGGGGGGCTAGAAGAGGGGCATAAGAGAAAAGAAAAGAACTTGGTGACATTTTTTGCTCGTGCCCTGGGCTGGGCTGGGAGAGACAAGACAGGTGTAAAACATAAGCAGACATAGATTACTCGGACGGCCGCTGGTGATGTTGGAAGGTGGTCGGTGATTATCAGGTCACGCGGGGGCAGACTATCACGATGACAGCAGAGGGGGTAAGCCCCCGGGGGGGGGGATGGAGTATGTGTGTGTGTGTACTCATGTATACAACAGCTAGGTCCGACTCTGTATCCGTCTCTTCCAGTCCGCACTCGTTACAGGGAGCGCACCCTACAGACACTTGCACACTCACACACCTGTTGCGCTGTCACTCTACAAGTGTCCCTCCATGTTGCATCTACTTACACGAGCATACTACCCCTCGCCTGCCAAGCGCCCCACGCTCACCGGCAGCAGTGCACTCTCTCTCACGCATCGGGCGAAAGCCACGCCAGGATGTCAGCAGCCGTCCATGTCGCCATGTCGCCATGTCGCACAGCGGATCGTCGGAAGCCAGTCCATTGCTATGCTGCCAACGGCTGCCAACGGGTCAGCTGGGCATTCTCTACAGCCAAATCCAACAGCAACGTCAAAAGAAAGGCGTGCTTGCAGCAGCGACACCAGCGGCCGCTTTGACAAGCACACGAAGCCGTGGAGTCCAACAAAAAAAGCCCGTGATGCGTCGCGTGGCAGTGTTCAGCGCCCGCACGTACGTAAGTAAAACCGCAAGGCAAGGCCAGGAAGCCCGCCGCCGAGATTTTCTGGCCAAGCCTGGCCTGACTCGCTAGTATAAGAGAGGAACTCGGGCCAGTATGAAGTCCCTGTGATGCTGGCTGTTCACACACACACTCACACTCACACACTCGCCCACGGATATTGGCTTTATTTCCACACGCGGAGCAGCTTGGCTGGTCGTCCAGATTAGTCGTGTGGCTGTTCTTTTTGTCTATATTTATTCTACATTTTACTGTATTTTATTCTTCCCTTCTTCCCTTCTTCCCTCCTCCTTTCGTCTCTTCTTTTATGTATGTGCGTCTGCCGAGAATTGCTTTATCACGGGATCCATTAGCCCTCAGCCCACGCCAGTCGAATAAAGCCCTCAACTGACCTCGGCCAGCAGCAGCCTGTGTCCTATACTAGTCTTGCCTCATACGAGAGAAAGGGAAAAAAAGAAAAACAGGGACATAATATTTCTGTCGGGGCACAGCACAAAAGCACTGGCCCTTGCTTGCGTCTGTCTCTGCCTGTGTGTGCCTCTGCCTCTGTGCCTCTGCCTCTGTGCCTCTGCCTCCGCGTCACACCCCAACCCTCAAACACACACACACACTCTCTCTCTCTCTCTCTCTGAATTCAGAACTCTTCGCCGACGAGGGGGGCATCCAAATCAAAGCTTCTACGGTGCAAGTCTGCCCTTGCCCTGCATCTGCATAGCGTTAAGCCCGCCATTGGCCTCCAGCATCCGTCTCATTTCTTCCTTGGACTCGCTAGGCCAAGCCAGCTGAAACGGAATCGAACACCAAGAGACCAATGAATGGAATGTGAAGGACAGGCAGAAGAAAAAAAAGAAAAAAAAAAGACTCTTTCGAAAAAAAAGATAGTCCAAGCTCGGCCGCTGCAAAAAAAAATAAGAAATCCCCCTTTTCGTCTGGTGCGGCAATGCATAACAACTATATATCAAGACGCCCCGCCAATCCCCTCGACTCCTTTACAGCCATCAGCAAATTCTCGTCCAACCTCTTCTCTGCCTCTCAAATCTTCCCACCCGCCCAAGACCGCCAGCCGCTGCTTTCTCTTCTTCCCCAAACACCATCACCACCTCCGTTGATCCCCCTTCAGTCGTCCTCCTCCCTCCACCACCACACCATGCCCTCCCCAATACGGCCCCACTCCGGCCCCACGCCAACAGCCACCACCACCACAACCACCACCACCAACGGCGCCGCCTGCTTCGCCAGCTCCAGCCTAGTCACGCTCGCCTCGGGCGCCAAAGTGCCCATGCGCCACCTGCGGCGCGGCATGCGCGTGCAGACGCCGCTGGGCCCGCGGCGCGTAGCCGCGCTGCTGATGACCGTCGTCAGCGACCTGCCCGTGTGCGACCTGCGCAACGTGCTCGTGACCGCCTGGCACCCCGTGTCGCAGGAGGCCGCGTCCTGGCACTTCCCGCGTATGGTCGCCCGCGGCCACGGCCGCTACACCGGCCGCATGTGCTCCGTGCTGCTGGAAAAGGACTCCGACCCCCGCGCCCACGCTATCTGGGTCTCGCCTGCAGCCCCCGGCTCCGTCCACCCCACCGTAGGCCCCGCGCCGCCGCCTGCTCGACACACCGCAGACGTTTCCCCGGCCCACCCTGCCCCGGGCCTCAATCCCAATCCCACCCTCCATCCCACTTCCACTTCTTCCACTTCTTCCACTCCCACTCCCATTCCCACCCCCGCCCCATCACACCACATGGGCTTCTGGGGCGTCACCCTAGGCCACGGCCTGCGCAAGCCCAGCCGCTACGACGTGCGGGGCCACCCCTTCTTCGGCGACTACGCAGCCGTCGTGCGCAATCTCGTTAGCCTGGGCGTGGCCGAAGGCGGCGTCGTCATGTCCAGCGGCATCGTCAAGGACCGTGCGACCGGCCTCGTCACGGGCTTCGCGCCCCTCAGAAGGAGGACCTCCTCCTCCTCCTCATCCCCCGCCAACACCGGTTCCAGAACGGTCACCATTTACATCAAGGTTCCGAATCCGTTGGCCAGAAACCAGCGCTTAGCCAAAGAAGCGAAACGACGAGCACGGCGCTTGTAAAGGCGGCGCGCCCGAAAAAAAGAAATAGAAGAGAAACTTCAACAGGAATACCAACAGGAATGAGGAGCGACCTCGACGGAAGCGGCAGTCTCCGCATAGAGATGTTTTTTCTCAACATTTAGATGTAGAATGCCGCGATGGCTTTTATACCATGTCACCGTGGAATCTTGCGTGCACTCATCTGCACTTTAATATACTAGATATTTCAGTCCCCCGCAAACACACACTGAAAATTCATACATTCCGGCCTGTCGAGCCGTCCAGTGTGTTTCTTCTCCTCCGGTCGTGGCCCGACTCCGTAGTGCCCACAATGGCCCTTAGCGCTTGCGCCAATCCATTACTGTCGTAGTATAGAGAACCGCCTGCCGTGCCTTTGGGCCCATACAGACGGATGGTTTCAATGCCCATGTGTGCCAGCCTCTGCCGATCTACTCTCGGCGACGACGGGCAGTCCAGATAGATCAAGTGCGTGATGAACTGCCCGCAGAGACTGTCATCCATCTTGAGCCCCGACTTCATTGACTGGCCACACGCCCCGGCAATGGTTCGGATGAAATCCACAGCTGTAAACGGGTTGCTTGAAGGGCCCACTTCGCGATCAACTGTGGCGTTCAGAATGAGAACCTTGTTCCGAATATCTGTCCGCGACAGTGCCTGGCCCACGCCCTTGAGCACCAGGCTGGGTATGATGGAAGTGAACAGCGACCCGATGCTGAAAATAACCGTGCCGCAGTCTGCCAGTGCATCGAGGACCCGAGGGTTCGCCGAGATGCGGATCTCCTGGCCATATGGGTTGATATACCATAGCCATTGAATCCGCGCCGGCAAATCCTCCTCGTGCTCCTTGGAAAAGGCAATGGCTGCCTTGCGCAGCGCCGGCAGCGAGCCGGGAAGGTTAGCGTCCTCGGCCTCGGCCTCTTCCTCGTGCTCATCTGCCTCTTCCTTCACCGACACCATGCCGTTGTTGGGCGTCAGAGGATCGTCATCATCTCCAGCCTGGCATGTCAGAGTGATGGCGGTGGGCTCGCCGGGATGGGATATATTATTCTGGCCCATGATGACGCTCCCGTCGGCGAGCCCCGCAGCGATGTGGTGCGCGAAATTGGTGTTGAGCGCGGGCACCACATCGACGTTTGCCGGGACCGAGCAGATTGACGAAAGCAGATAAATGGCAGCTTCGAAGCTACCTGTAAAAAGCCTGGCGCCCGTGAGGAAGATATTCCCAAGACTTGCGCTGCCAAAATTAAACCGGCTCGAGGGGCGGGTTCGTTTGATGGCTTCGAAATTAAAGCTGTTGAGGATAGAGCGAATCAATTGTAGCTTGGGGGTTGATATACCCACCCAAGCAGCATGGTTGCCATCGAGGAACTTGTCCCACTCATGGGCCGCAGCTACGGAGTCTGAGACCAAGCGGTGGTTGAATAGTGCCTTGAGAGCACTGTTTTCTGCACTGCTGTTGTCAGGGATCAGCCTGACCAGGCGGGAACGGACATCTCCAATGCCTGGAGTAGAGCCATAGAATTAGAGCCGGGTACTTTCTTTGTAGAAGTGACAACACAATGACCGACTTACCAGGTCCGCCAAACACACGAATGATCTCGCTACTGCTGCCTCCGTTGTCCGAAATAGGGAGAACATAGGTCAGCGTAGCTTTGTTGGCCTGCCGCACGTCTTCAAAAACGTCGACAAGCTTGTTAGCCGCGCTCCCGCCCGAGAAGATCACGATGCCCGTGGCCAGCGGCCGCGTCGGCGGCGAGTTTGTCCGTCGCCGGGAAAGGGGCGGGAGGGCGGCTGTGGGAGGCCCACAGAGAGAATCGGAGAGAGAATCGCGGGCGGTAGTAGAGCCCGAGAGGGGAGGGGCGAGAGAGCTGGACAAGGAAGCGGGGGCCTGCACGCTGCCGTCGAAGTCGACAAGCCTCAGCTGGGGAAGCTTGTCGTCTAGTGGGGCTACAATGCTTGCGTCGTGCATGATGATAATAGGCAGCTTGTCGGATTTGGTTGGCGATCTTGCTTTCTCAGTGGTTCCACGGCAAAATGAAGAGATGATCTTTGCGTTGTTTGTGAGGCGCGGCTTGAAGAATGGCGAGCAGATATGAAAAAAAGGAATCAAGGAAAGAGGGAAGCAGAAATTGACAAGTGTCTTGATTTTTTGCTGCTCGTATTTGCAATGGCGAGTATGAACGGGCGCTTCTATGGCAATTGCTAGTCTAAGTTTTGTTCTTTCCCCTTGAAGAGGCTTGAATTGATTAGCCAAGCAACGGCATCCTAAAAGAGAAATCCAGAAGGTGAAGAGGGAATTGGATGGAGTAGTGAGTGTATTTAACCCTTATATTAATATAACCCTACGAATAGACACCAACGCAAGTCCTACAAGAAGCATCCATTCAGAGCCCGCTAGGATACCACATATACATACACGAGCCAGAAATTTGATTCCTCTCAGCCTATATTGACGCAGTCTTGATTGGCTGCCCACAGCTTGTACTGGTCCGCGCCTATCAGCGCCATAAGAATCATCTTTTCAAACACCCCGAGATGGTCCGCCCTCGTCTTGCCCAGCACCTGGGATATCAGAAATTGGTTTACCAATATATGTCTCTCCAACGCCCACTCCTTGACAAACGACGCGACATCCTGAGCTTCCCAGAGGGCCGCGGAGACCGTGACCTGCGCGACATAATGCTTTCCCGCCGTGCATGTCGCGAACGACGTGGCGTTCTTGAGCAGCCGGACGATCTGCGCAAACAAAAACACCATCGTGAACGTGCGCTGCGACGACTCGACAAAGACCCACTGTCGCCAAAAGTCCTCCGCTGCCGCCACCGGGAACATGCTCCACGGCGGGCTGATGCGGCTCGTCTCGTTGATCAGGCCGTTGCTGTTCATCATGTCAACCAGTTCCAACGCGGACCTTTCCAGCAGCGGAAGCGCCTCGTCCACGGCCAGGACCATTCCTAGGTCGCCGTCGAATGTGCAGATGATCATGTAAAGCAGCAATGCCTGCACCTTGGCCAGCGCGTCGAGTGGTGTCGGCGTAGGTATTGGGTTCTTCACAAAGTGGTGCAGCCGCGAGCGGATTGTGCGCAGGATAATGGTTGAGTTCCCCTCATTCTTGGCCATGTACAGGGCACACGACGACATGGCGTCTTCCATGACTCTCGGCATGGTGTCAAAGTAGAGCTGCGGGTGGCTCCATGGCGTTTCTATGTTGAGGACCATAGTGCGCGGCGAGTCCTTGATCTTTTGGCGTGCATATGACAGTCGGTTGAAGAATGCATCGGCTGGTTGTTCGCCGGGCATCCACCGTATAGGTAATGTTGACAGAATTGGCGGTATATAGACCTTTGGCAGTTCTAGTCGAGAATGCCGTTGGGGAGACAGTGATGGTTCCAGTGGGCAGCTGCTGACTGTGATGTGGCTTGCGACCAGAGAATCAATCTCGTCCATGTTGAACAGGGCTTCGTTGGGAAAGTCTCCCAATGCCGCAGTGCTAGTCATGGAATCCAGCATAGCTACATCAGCCGCACTCAACCCTGCCTGGCGAGATAAAAGACCAGGTTGGGTCGGGGCCACCATGTTCATTGAGTTTAGATATGCCGCAAACTCGGGCGTCTGCATCCCCGGCCCGTGCAAACGGGTCGGAGACTGCAGAGCGCGCATCAGATCCGGCGCACGCTCACCAAGCATGGCAGAGTTGTTGGTAGCCTTGATGCAGCCGCCATCACCATCCAGAAATGGGGGGGTGATGGTCAAAGAGCCCACGAGGTCTCCATCAGACACCTGCTGTCGCTGCTGCAGACCGAGCTGCGCATCGGGCCCCGCCACAGGGACAGCCGAACCCGAACCCGAAGCCGACGTCGGGGTATTCTCCTCCAGGACCGCCATCGCCATCGTCGAGGGCTGTGAAGGAGGCGAGTTAGACCTGCGGGCCGGCCTCCCGACATACACACAGTCCAGATCGCGCAGCCCGCACCGCGAGCAGCGAGGGGAACCCAGATCGCAGCGTCGCTTGGCCTTGACACAGGCCGCACAGGACTTGCGCCGAGGGGGTGGATTCGCCCGTTCGATGGAGGAGTTGCTGCGCATGGTTCGAATGGGCGTGTGTTGTTTGATAGCCTCAGAGCCGTGGGTTCGGTACTGGGCGCTGCGGTCCCAGGCTTCGTTCAGGGACAAAAAGAGTCCGTGTCTCTTCCACGAGACTGTAGGCAAATCAATGGATGTAGTCGTGACGCAAGCGTTGATAGGAAATGGGGGCGCCTTTCAAGAAGGAGTCCATTTTGCCTTGATATCTCTATGCCGACAGCCGGGAGCGCAGTTATCGCTGTTCAATGGATAGTCGCAGTGCGGCTCAGCCTTGCCTTGTCGCATCTTGATCTTCCCGACTTCAAGGCCAGACTGAAATTGCCAATTGGAAGCTCCATTAATCGGTGCCGGCTTGCGGAACCACGCCCTAAGTAAGCCAGGGGGAGTTAATATGCCGATTCTGCCAGCTGTATAGAGCATTTGGCAGCTGTCACTCCGTGGGAGAGCGCCGAGTCTCCAGTTGCCAGCAAGCGGGCTGGAAGTCTGCAGTGTATTTACCACATAACCCTATCTCACGATTTGTAGATCTTCCTAAAGTACATCCGAGTTCACGACCTTCAAACACGTGTTGCAAGTTCCCAATAACGTCCAGTCGAAAGCGAGATAATATTCGATCAAATAGAAACAAGAAAGATATACCTTAGATACTACCCTACATGAACAAGAGAGATATAAACAGCCCGCCCGGAAACCTGCCCGGCGCTATGCCAAAGAAAATAAGAAGTTGCAACCGAAAAAGAAAAACACCCCCAAGAATATGAAGAAAAAAGAATACCAAGAAAACAGAGCGTCTCACTCTCGCTTAGAACATGCCACCGGGAAGACCACCAGGCATCGTACGCATCTCATCCGCCGACTCCCGAGAATCTTGCGGATACTCAGGGCTCATCGGTGTAGGAGGGAAGTAGGGAGTAATCATGGGCTCGTCCTCCTTCCGCCCCATCAGACCGCCCATCATGTTCCGTCTGCGGGGGTTGATTGGCGGCAACGGCGGGGCATCCTGCGAAGACGTCTGGATCCGGAGTTTGGGGTTGGATCCTGAGGTAGAGCGAGACCGCGACTGGCCCTCAGGAAGGGTAACAGTGGGAACGCGCGAGGTCGAAGACACAAATGTCGGTTCAGAGATCTCCTTCTTGCTGACACGGCGTCTCATTGACTCGTCTAGGCGCAGAGGAGAAGCGGGAGTGATCGGAGTCACATCGCCAATGCGGCCCTGAGGGTTCATGGTGGAACCGTAATTAGTAGGAGAATTGGTCCGACTGCTGTACATGCCCTGGGGAGGGGGCACAGGCGATCTAACACCGTTGGTGTAGCTGCCTGCAGAGCGCATTGTAGGACGCGCCATGCGACTGCTGTTGCTAGCATCCGAGTTGCTACGATCTCTCTCAACATCAGATGACGCACGAGAGCTGATGCTTTGCCCAATCTCACTGGAGTCGCGAGGGTGGTACGAGACAGGGGGCCGGCTTGGGTTGCGCGTCCGGTTGGGCGACTGGGGCTCAACATGAATCTGACGTTGCATCTCGCGACGGGCCTGGCGGAATTGCTTCAAGCCAGGGTGAAGAGAGGGAGGGCCTTCATCCTCAGATGAGCGGTGATCAACTGCAGGAGAAGGAAGGGCAGTTTCCGCCTCATCAAAGTTGAACCGACTGGGACTCGGTGCGGCACTGATGGGACTGCTAATGTTGAGCATCTTCATGCTCTTGCGCTCGCGAAGAGAACCTTTGCTGGCTCTACTCGCGACATCCTTGCGGAATGAAGGAGAAGTAGGTCGTGAAGCATCACTGTCCATGTTCAAAGAGCTGAGCTTCTCCCGAACAATCCGCGCCCGATCAGCCAGTTGGTTGGCAAACTCGTCTGTGGTTGTTTGCGGGGTTGCACTTCCTGAAACGAAGGCTTCGGCAGGCTCTTCTACGAGTGGACTGATCTGAGTAAAGTACTCATTTGATGGTTCATCGTCGTACACTGAAGACACGCTGCTATCGTTTCTCAAATGAGCGCGAACCATTCCGTTGAGTCCAGGGCCACTCGGAGTAATGGCCGAGGCCTCTGAAATCGGAGAGATGGGATCAAACCGACCAACAGAAGTGGTGACGGCCAAAGGGACAGGAGGACTGTCCCTCAGAGCTGGATGGTCACTGTGGTCAATGAATGATCTCCGCGAAGGCGCGGTGCTAGCAACAGAAGGAGTCCGGGTTCTATCAATCTCAAGCTCGTCGGCTTCCAGGAATGTCAGTCTGTTGGGATCTAGCTTTCCAGGAACACGACCAGGCGGCAGGACTCTACGGACGACACCCTCAGTAGAGTCGCTTCCAACAGATTCGGAGTGGCTGGAAGATCTGATAGAGGCAGTTTCAGACTGGGCGGGCGTGAAGCGGCCTTGCTTAAGCTGAAGCTGGCGCTGGGCATAACGAGACTCATCGTAGGTCTGAGCAGATTTGCCTGCCTTGGCCTCACCAGCATCACTCATGGGAGGACTAAGAGGCGGAATCGTGCCAAAGGGGGGCTTCAATTCATCTTGCTTGGAATTATCAAAGGGCGGGTGTATCGAGCTACCGCTGGTGGAACGAGACTTCAGGTTGGGAGCACTTGACTTGGCAAGGAGTCTGCGGTCGGGGCCAACGCCACGATCGATTAGCATGTTTCCAATCGGGTGTTCTGTTGTCCGTGGCCCGAACCGGCGAGCGAGAGTGTCCATTCGGTTCAGCGATGAGTTTTGGTGATCATGGAGTTCCTGGTTCAGCGATTGTTCGTATAGTCTCCGAGTACGGGCGACCGACTTTTCGACAGTAGATTGAGACTGAGGTTGAGACTCAGGCTGGGGTTGAGCTTGGGAGACTGATGAGGGCTGGACCACAGATTGAGTAGCCTGTTGATCGTTTGGTGGTTCTGACACTAGAGAAGTGGCTGTTGTTGATGTTGACATGGTCAGAGACGGGATGGAAGACATGGTGTTGTTGGACGGTAGGGTTGGTGAGTTGAGAGAGCGTTTGCGAACAAAGCTAGGTGGTGTTGGTGGTCTCTGGTCTTCGACTTCTATGGCTGACATGCCTTGCGCAGCATCGGATTGCTCCTTCATCAGGCGTTCCTTTTCTTGAACCTTCCACCGCTGAAAAGCAGACATGGAGACATCGTCTTCGTAGACTGCTTTCCCCATAGTTCCCGAGGGCGAAATCTTGTAAATCTTCTGGCGTCCACCAAACAGATTGTTCCCTTCAACGGGTTTCCCTCTGTTCATTATGGATTCGCCATCATCTGAAGACTGATATTCGCCCATACGGGCAAATTGTCGTGAGCGAATAGACTCGACCTCGGCAATATCACCTAGGCCACCACCCAGCATGAAGTCCATGCCTCTGGAAGTCCGATTCGAAAACAGCACGCTGTCATCACTAGCTTTTCCAATCTTTGTGTTCGGGTCGTCTTGCTCGCGAAGCATGGAGAATCGGGCAGAGAGGCCAGTCATGAGCAAGCTGGTGCGGAAGTCGTCCTGCGAGGGCAGAACGCTGTCAAGATCCAAATCTTCAGCCTTGGGCTCTTCAATGCTCTTTTTCCCTTTGCCAAACAGCTTGAAGCCAGATGGCATAGGCTCTTCGGATGAGGCCTTGGGCAAGGAGGGTGTGACGGCGACATCCTTATCCTTGCCTCTGCGCTTGGTTCTGAATCGGTTCATAGTGATGCGGTTTTGTCTAGATGGTAAGGGGGAAACGTCAGCTAGTGATCGAGGGAAAAGTTAAGGTTAATTCGGAGAGGGAATCGGGCACTACAATAGACCAAGACAAATTCAACGACGGCGGGGTATGGCAGGGCGTGATAAAGCATAATGGATCACTGGCTCCAACATGGTAAGCGAGCATTCTCTGAGAGACTGCTTCACACGCCAGTAAGAGAGAAAAGAAAATAAACGGACGAAACGTCACATATTCCTCTCCAGGGAGAAGATCACACATGTGATGTAGGACCTGTCCCAAGTTTGGAGTGACAGCGATCAAGACCATCCAACGAAGCCTTTCACAAAGCAGGTTGGGTTTTCACCCATATACAAACAAATGGCAATCTTACCTATAATGTTATTTTTGTTGATGAAAAGCAGCTTGTACACTCCAGGTGTGAAAAGCAGTGGTGCGGTGGGCACTGGTCAGCGTATGGCCTCTGCGGAGGACAATGTCAAGAGCACGGGTCAAGACTTTCTGGCTCTATGGTGAACCGGCAGCTGTGTGCAATGTGATGATGGCGTAAAGAGCGG
This sequence comes from Chalaropsis ovoidea, assembly GCA_038407185.1. Lineage (NCBI taxonomy): Eukaryota > Fungi > Ascomycota > Sordariomycetes > Microascales > Ceratocystidaceae > Chalaropsis > Chalaropsis ovoidea. The sequence goes on along the minus strand of JAXHKQ010000283.1, from coordinate 16,701 downwards.
ATTCGAATGACAATTGAAAGAGAGAGAGAGAGAGAGAGAGAGAGAGAAAAAAATAGAAGAAAAAGAGCGTAGACTGGCTGCGATTTGCAGCAGAACGGAGACGATGATGATAACGAGTGGCAGTTGTCTAGCGAGACAAGAAAACAAAGATGGCACAAGGGCTTTCGACGTTGTTCACCGTAAGTTACTTGGACAAGAAAGATTGTACGGTGCCAGTGGTCGGCAATGCAGCATAGGCTTGCGGCATGAACTTGAAGTGCCGAAAAGCAGCAGACGCACTTTGTGGAAGGGCCGGTGGGTATAGATGCAGAGCGATACGGTGCAGTGCAGTGCAGGTGCTGTGGTTGGTATTGGGAGTCTGAAACAGCGCCGTTGTATCGCGAGTTGCTGTTTATATGAAGCAACAGGGCATGTAGGCTGGCACAACGCAGGAAGCTTGTGGTTATTCGTTTCGTATTGGGCGACGAGATATCTTGGGCGGCAATCAACGAGTGCAAATCGAGACAAGGACAGTGAACGAAACGAATGTAGTCGCAGGTTGTGAGAAATGAATGGAAGCAAGAAAAGAAGGACAAATAAAACCTCAACCGGAGGATCGGGAATAGCAAAAAAAAAAAAAAAAAAAAAAAGGGAAAAAATAGCAAGACACGCACACACACAAAATACAGTAGACGGGCTTTACTAGCGCAAACAACGCTTGTTTGCGTTGATCTGGCAGAGATTGCCGAGTCCCTAATACTCTTATTTATATATAGAAATCAAATAGGCACAATAACTTTGTAACTTGTCGTTGGACCGAGTCACATGTGCCTGCCAAGTTGGGCTGGCGACGGGAATAGAAGAAGAAGGAGCACAGTAACAGGAAGGAAAAGGGAAAGAGCAAACGCCATGTCCAAGAAACTGCCATCCTGGACGACAACGGCCCCGGTCTGGCTGTGGGTGACGTGCGCGCCTGCCGAGGGGGAGGGGTGTTCTTTCTCAATTTTTTTTATATTAATTTTTTTTCTTTCTTTTTTTCCTTCTTCTTTTCTTCTTTCCTCTTTTCCTTTCCCTCGGCTTCTTATAAGACGCACCGCCGTCCACCCCCATCGTCGGTTCTTGCCCTGTTTGTCCTTGTCCTGTTCATCTTCTCCTTGAAGTTTGCCCAATCAGGGTTCGTTCACTAGCATCAGAAGTCAACGGCACCTTCCTGCTTTTCGGCCTCTGTCTCTCTCTGTCTCTCTCACGGGGAAAGAACTGAAAACTCTTCAATTCTTGAGTGTGTGGCCTCATTATTCAGGGTGCAATTTTTACTCTTCTTCCTTTTCTTCTTCTGCCTTTTCTTTTTTCCTTTTTTTCCCTCCTTCATCTACACCAACAAGTGTGTGGCATTTGCTGCCATTTGCCATCTTTTTTTTCTTCTTTTTTTTTCTCTCCTCTTCATTGGCTCTCGCGAATCAATTGGAGCCTCTTTTTTCTCTCTCTTTTTAATTTATCATTTTTTTTATTTACTTGCACTAATTACTGTGTGTCGCCCAAGACGAGAATCAAAAAACAAAGACAAGTCATCCCCCGAGAAGCTCTTCGCCATTCTCTGCCTAGCTTCTCTTTTGACGAACAATAGCTTTTCCCCTTTCGGTCCTCGTCAAGCTTACTTGCGCTCTTCTCGGCGTGGGCTCTTCCGGCTTTAACGCTCGCCTGTGCACCCTCTCTCAGCACCCAGGTCCCAGGGCGTTGACATCATTCGTCGCCTTCTCAGCCTTGTTATTGTTTCTTTCTCGCCTCCTCCACCTCCAGCATTCCTGGCCTGAGCCAAAGCTTCTCTCTTCTTCTGCTTCTCCTTCTCTTCTCTCTCTCTCGCTTAATTGCGCGCGTTGGCCGTCGATCTTGATCTCCCAAAGAAAAAAAAAACACAAGCAAAGCCTTCACTTCACGCTCTTTATAATCGCCGCCTCACCTCACCCCAAGTAGCCTTTATCATTGCCAGCAGTCAATCTTTCCTGTTGCGCGGCTGCTCCCACATGTGCTCAAATCTACTCCGGCATTTCTCCCGCGCCTTCTAGATTCTAGATTTGCTGAGCCAAACACCCCCCAGCGATCCACCCTCCCGACTCGATCACGCCCCAATAATATCTCTACATCTTCTTCCGCCACCCCCCTCTTCACCATGGCGTGGAAGTACCTCAGCATCACCGAGCCGCACTTGGTGTACATCCTGCTCGGAGCCTTCACCTCTCTGTTCATGCTGTGCTCGTCCTTTATCAAGGAGAGACTGTACATTGGCGAGGCTACCGTAGCCACCATCTTCGGCGTCATCTTTGGCCCGCACTGCGCAAACCTGATCAACCCAATCGAATGGGGGAATGTTGATATTGTCACCATAGAGTTCTCGCGCATCGTCCTCGTCGTGCAATGCTTTGCCATTGGTGTCGAATTGCCCAAGTACTACATGGAAAAGCACTGGCGCTCTGTTGTTGTCCTGCTGCTTCCCGTTATGACCTGGGGCTGGATGGTGACGTCGCTGTTTGTGTGGTGGATGGTGCCCACCCTGAACTGGCTCGAGAGTCTGGTCGTCGCTGCCTGTGTCACTGCCACCGATCCCGTCCTGGCCTCGTCCGTCGTCGGTAAGGGCAAGTTTGCCCGCCGCGTGCCCAAGCATCTGAGAGACCTGCTCTCTGCCGAGTCTGGCTGCAACGACGGCATGGCCTTTCCCTTTCTCTACCTGGCCGTCTGGCTCATTCTCGAGCACAAGGAGACTGGCCCCGTCACCTTCCACTGGTTCGTCCTGACCATTCTCTACGGCTGTGTCTTTGGCGCCTTCTACGGCTTCATGATTGGCTATATCAGCCGTCGCGGCATCCGCCTGGCCGAAAAGTACGACTTGATTGATCGTGAGAGTTTCCTCGTCTTTTACTTTGTGCTGGCTCTGTTCTGCGCTGGCTCCGGAAGTTTGCTGGGCCTCGACGATCTGCTGGTGGGTTTCGCTGCCGGTGTTGGTTTCTCCAACGACGGTTGGTTCAGCCAAAAGACGGAAGAGTCCAGCGTGTCCAACGTCATTGACCTGCTGCTCAACTTGACCTACTTTGTGTACCTGGGAACCGTCATTCCCTGGCAGCAGTTCAACGACTCCGCCATTGGCCTGTCCGCCTGGCGTCTGGTGGTCATTGCCATCCTGGTCATTCTGTTCCGCCGAATCCCCATTATGCTCATGATGAAGCCGTTCATACCAGACATCAAAACATGGCGCGAGGCTCTCTTTGCCGGCCACTTTGGCCCCATTGGCGTCGGTGCCATTTTCGTAGCCATGTTGGCTCGTGCAGAGATGGAAGACGGCCATACTGTTCCCACTTCCGAGCTGCCCGACCCCGGCACACCAAACTACAACCTGGTCATTCTGGTCTGGCCCATTGTCACTTTCCTGGTCATTTCGTCCATCATTGTTCACGGCTCGTCCATTGCTGTCTTCACTCTCGGAAAGCGCATCAACACCCTGACCCTGACCATGTCCTACACTGCCGCCCCCGAGGATGGCCCTGCCTGGATGAACCGCCTGCCCCGCATCCTGTCCCAGTCCAAGTCCCAGGCTCGCACTGTCGATTCTGACTCCGATGGCCCCGAGCTTCCTCCCGGCGTCCTGCCGTCTGCTGGCTTCCCCGGTGGCTTCATCCGCCGCCGCAAGTCAGAGGATAGAACCCAGTCTCGCGCATCGTCCCGGAATCGTTCGCGTGCCTCTTCGCTGGTTCCCCGCAAGCGCAAGGCCAAGAAGGAGTCTGTCGGCGGCCCCATTTCCCAGTCTGCCATCTACCCCCAGCGCCCGCAGGCCGCTGTTATGCCTTCCGACAGACCGCAGGACTCTCCCGAGAGCGCCTCGTCTACCGATGCCACCAACGCCGGTGCTAATGCCCAGACTCTGGACCCCCGCCCTACCCACGACAGACGGCCCAGCTCTACTCGTAGCGCCAGAAGCAGCTACCACATCAACGTCTATGACGAAGGTGACAACTACATCTTCGAAACCGAGGATGGCGAGGTTGTTGGCGTTACTCCCACGCACAATGACGATGATTCTGGCTCAGTCCGCGGCCGCAGAACCCCCCAGGCCCCTGATCTCGAGAAGGGTGAGGCCGCCGCACCCGTGCTGCCTCCAATTCCCCAGGAGCCTCTTGGCTGGTCCTTTTCCGATATCAAGAAGCGTGTTGCCAATGTCATCCAGAGCGAATCCGACAAGCGCAAGGGCAAGGGCCTTCAGGAGAAGAAGTCGGAGCCTGCACGTGCGTACCAGTTTGGCAACACCATCATTGTCGAGGACGAGGACGGTGAAGTCATCAAGACCTACGAGCTGCCCTCTGAACGCGCCGCTGGCAAGTCGAGCGGCGCTACCGACAACCTGCTCAAGTACATTGGTCTCGGCAAGGATAGTGAGCAATCTGGCGTGGTAGTTGAAGGTGAGGCCTCTGGCTCTGGCTCGCGCAAGAAGACTCTGGTCCAGGCTGCCCCCGAATCCGACCTTGACGACCGCCACATCCGCTTTACTATTGGTGGCCAGGGCCAGCGCATGACCAAGGAGGCCTTTATCCAGGCCATGCGCTCACTGGACCTGCGCACGCGCAATAACATTGTTGAGAACTCGACCGCCTCTCCTGGAATCAAGGCTCTGGTTCAGATGGAGCCTAGCCCGCACACCTCTTTCGAGGCCCAGAGACAGACCCAGCGTGCTGTCGAAGGTCGGCCCTCATCGCAAACCCAAGCCCACGCAGCTCTTCAGACTCAGGCGATGCCTCAAGCCTCGACGACGGCTCAGTCTCCGCCGCCAAGCGTACACGGATCCATACATGGCCACGTTGACGACGACTACGACGAAGATGCCGACGAGGACATGCTGGATCAGCAACGGGCTTCTCTTGCGCTGTATGACAACCTGAGCCTGGGTTCCGACGCAAATGATGAAGACGATGAGGACAGCGAGGATGACGGCGACAACGAGGAGGAGACTGCGGCTGAGCGTCGTCGGCGGCTTGCTGCTCTCGGCACAATCCACGACGACGACATGAACGATAGAGCGCAGTCATCGCATTCGCGGGCCGCTTCTCAGTCCCAGTCGCGGCCAATCACCCCCGCGGGCGTGGCGACGCCGGCCGGCAGGGTTTCTACACCGGTCGGCAGAGTCTCGACACCTGTTGGCAGAGTCTCGACGCCCGTGGGCGGAACTGTCACTCCGGTTGAGTCGCCGTCTCCGCTGCCCGAAGGCGTGGTCGAGGGCGAGGCGCCCACTCGTCGTGGCATTCGGTTTGTCGAGTCTGCGCGCCGGGGATAGAATCTTCCGGGTGCCAGCAACGGGAGCTGAAGAGGCCAAGAGTCGCACGCTGTGATTCCGGGTTTTCTTTCTGCACACGCTTCCCTCGTTTCTTTTTTTCTTTTCTTCATCCTTTAGACTTTTTTGTTTCAACATTGGTGTTTGGCTTTCTTTTTTCTTCGGTCTGGGCTTATTTGTCGAATCCCGCCTGATCTCGGGATCCCGGAGGTTCTCTGTTCTCTTGGTGTTCTTGTTCGTGTTTATCTTGGACGGGGCGGAAGAGGAGGTCGAGGACGAGAAGGAGTTTTTTGTCTTTTCCACATTGCATCATCACCATCATCACCAACCATCATGTTTTTTTTTTTTCTTTCCCTCTCTCCCCTCCCCCCTTTCCTTTTTCCCTCGCTGAGCGAAATTGCACATCTGCTGTTGGCTGTTTATTCTGTTGCCCGGCAAGATTGCTGTTTTGTACATTTCTTTGCCCTTTTTCTTCTTTTCTTCCCTTTCTTGTTCCTTTACAGACCTACATATCTTTGTCCATTTTGTATATTTTATTTACACATTTTCCATACGAATCTTGGTTGCAGGCGGGATGGGCGTGATGTGATGTTGGCGTAGATGCAGATAAGATGCGAGATATTGCGATAAGATAAGATAAGACTATGTGACCCTAACTCAAGAAACCCTAGTGCGGCTGTCAGACCCTACGACTTACACCAGCAACCCTACCGGCTGTACAACTTCTCCTCCGCTCCTCCAACACAGACGCAATCTTCCACTTCAGCTTTTGCATCCTTTGATCTCGATTGTAGCAAAACTTTGTTCATCACAAGCCCTTGCTCGCTCTGCTCTTTTTTTTCACGCTCTTTTAACGAGACGAAACATTGGGGGCGTGGGGCTGGAGTGGGCTAAGGGGGGTGGTGGAAGGGGGCTGTAGACCAAGTAATAGTAGAAGAAGAAGAAGAACGAACAGCTAATGTCTGCCTCGCTTGGTTCTTCGTTTACGGCGTCTCCTATTTCGTCTTTTGCATGTTGTTGTGTTGTGCTATTGAAACAAGAAGGCTTATCAGAAGTTGAAGAGAATAAGAAGGAAAGGAAAAGAAGGAAAAAGAAAAAAAGGGCTTTGGGGGTTTGTTGATCATGCAACGCAAGGGTCTGTTCGCCGCCGCGTAAGAGCGGAATTCGGCGTGGATGTAGGGCGGTGAGTGAAATAAGAGCGCAGGGCAGGGCAGTGAGGAGGACAGTGGGGAGGACAGTGGGGAGGACACGACGACACCACACTACACCACAAGACGTGCTGGGGAAGAGGCGGCGGCGACGGCCTGCTAGGCGAGGACTGGGGTCTTGCTACGGGTACGGGTACGGGGGGGCAGAGGGCTCCAACTGGAGCTTTGGCGTGTTGCTTGAGGGTTCCATTTCCATTGGCTTCATTTCCGCGAGACTTGAAAGTAAACAGCAACAGCAACAGCAACAGCAACGGTAATAGCAACATCAACAACAACCCCCCCCCGACGGAGAGGCCGTCCCAAGGTGCGTGCTTCTTTATTTGGCTGCACTGGCGTCCTGCTGTGCCCGCCAACGCCCGTAATAGCCGTGGCCGGCCGGGGCTCTCGAGGGCCGAGGAGAGGAGGAGCTTTGGGCTGTTTTTGAGAGAAATAAGTAAGCCGCGTTGGGGAGGCACTGACAGACAGTGAACAGAAAAGAGACAGTGAACAGAAAAGCCTCTTTGCTGTCTTGGCTCTTGGCTAAGTAAAACAAAGCTAAAGCTAAAGAAAAAGAAAAGAAAGAACAGTGACGCTAGAGGGTGGGGGGGGAGGCAGTTTGGCTTTCTTGGCTTTTTTGGGTGGTCTTGTTTCTGAAATTCCTCGCTTGCTTTTTCGCTTTGAGAGTTTGTGCGTTTGTTCACAGGGGAGCAAAAGCCGAGAGGGCAGAGGAGAGAGAGGAGAGGAGACAGAGTAGAGCAGACAAGGACGAGGGGAGAGGAGACAGAGTAGAGCAGACAAGGACGAGGGGAGAGGAGGGGACAAGAGGAGGGGGGATGGACTCTCAGACAGGCTGGGCAGTCAGAGCTGGGCTCTTTTGACTTGTAGACAGATAGGCAGAAAGAGAGAGAGAGAGAGAGTCAAAAGTAGGGCCTGGAGTGTGTGAGGGTTTTTTCTTTATTATTTTATTTTATTATTATTTTGTTATTTTGTTATTTTTATTTTTTATTCTTTTATTTTTCTTTATTCTTTTTTTTTCTCCATCTTTTCTTTCCTTTTTTCCTCTTCTTCTCCAAGCCTCCACCCACAAACACTCAAAAGTCTAGTGTCGCCTTCTCCTTCAGGCCAGCCAGCCAGCCAACATGCAAGAACAAGAGAGAAAAGGCCCTGCTGCACTAACCACACACAACGCTAGACAGGCAAAGCAGACCCAATGTCTACCGTCTACCTTGCCTGTACCAGCCATCAGGTGGCTTGCTTGACACATCAAATTGCCGGCGCAAATGAGATGACGACAGCAAGCGAGCAGACGACAAGCGGCGACGATCTTGGATGCCAAAGACGAGCAAGGGCAGGAGGAGGGGAGGAGGGCAGGAGGGGAGGCCCTGGGCCCTGCAGAGTCACACACCGTTATTTCCTTTCTTCTCGTTCATATTAGCAAGCTCTCTGCCAGAACCACGCTTGTTGTATTTTGTCTTTTCATCTTACTCTAGTCAATGGGTGGTGTGATGCAGTGGCTTCATCCTCTCCCCTTTCTTCCATATAGAAGGTTATGAAACGTCTGGGACGGGGTGGCCGGTGGATCCCCGCCAGGATTTGCTGCACTAGCTGGCTTGTTGCTTTGATGTCGGGTGCTTTGCTGCAACACAGGGTCTTATTTCTCTGATGTGGGGAAGAACAGAACAAGAAAAAAAATGAGATGAGACACAGGCCAGACAAGGGCAAGACCAGGCGAGGAGCGCAAACAGAGAGAAGAGAAGAGAATAAAGGAAAAGAAGGAAAGACAAAAGCAAAAGCCGCTGCTCCAGAAAAACATGCGCCTCAAGAACAGGCAAGCAAGCCTGCATCATATGTCTTCTTCTGTGCTAGCCCGTGACCTCATCTTGATTGTCGTCGTCGTCGTCGTCCTCCTCGCCGCAATTGCCTTTTCTGCTGCCTTGCTCCTTCCTTTTTCCATCAACCTCGAGTCCTGCGCTTTCGAAATGAGGCATGAACGAAAAAGAAAAGCCCCAGGTGTGCATCGGAGATATTCCATGTACGGAAACTGCTTCGTTTGTCGAGCCAAGCTTCTTTTTCTTTGAACCCCTTCCTTCCTCTAAAGCTTCAAGGTTCTTGCCCCTCTTTGTGGTGCTTTGCCGCATTCGAGACAGAAAACAGCCCCACATCTTCTAGAATAAATATGTCTAAAATTGGCACCTGTCGCTAGGTCCAACTGTTTTGCGGCGGTGGAAGGCACTTTAGCACCACCTGCGTCTGTATTTGACACGCATTTTTCGCACAGGGCTCTCGACTTCCCCTCCTTTTTTCTTCTTTTTCTCTGTGCCTTCATGATTCGCTGGCCTAAAAAAAAACCGACCGCCCCAGCCTATTTTAGACTCTGCAATTTTCCTGCTTGTTCTTCTTTTTTTTTTATCTCCTTCCTCGTAAATAATCTCGACAGAAAGAAAATTAAAGAACAAAAAGAGAAGGCACTCCAGCGCCGCGCCCCTTCTATTTTCACCAACGGCAAGAACCCAAAACAAAAAAAGGCAGCCGCGTGACTCGTGCTCTTTCCTTTGCTGCGCTCTTTCCCTTCTCGCCGCTCCTTGTCCTCCTCGACGTACCCCCCTTGTTCCCGGACTCCCCCCCAAAGCACCCAAGCCTCCAAGCCTCCAAGCCCGCGCCTAGAGCCACGCCCCCGTCGTTGCCAACCCTTCTCAACGCACTCGCAAAGTCGCAAAGTCGCAAAGTCTCAAAGCGTCGTCGTCTTTGTTGCTGGTCATTGCTTTGTTTGGACTGAACCGGTGCCTCTCCAAGTCTTTTTGCTCCTCCTACTAGGCTTGGCTCTGTCTGCCCTGGTGCTTGTTTGATCTGCCGAGGCCTCGTCCGTGAAACAATCCTGTTCTCGTGCTCTTTTCTTTCTCTTTTTTCTCTTCTCCTCTTCTCCTCCTCCTCCTCCTCCTCGCCCCCGTTCTCGTCTTCTATATAACCCAGACCCTCCTCCGCCCCCTCTCAGCCTGTTCCCACCGTCCCCTCCTCCCTTCTTCTCTTCACTATGACTGATCCCACCCCCGCCCAAGAAGAATTCAACCATCTTGTCTCCAACTCGTCCAAGACCCTCGATCACAGACACCCCGAAGACCGAGCCGCCTCGCCGTGCTACGCCAACAACAACGACCTCTCTGAAGAAGACGCCTTCCGCGCTGCCCAAGTCGACGCCAACATGCGCTACACCCACCACGCCTCCACCTCCATCTCAGCCACCGGCGCCGGCGCCGGCGCCCTGCACCTGCCGCCGGCCTCGTTCGACGCCAACGCCGCCACCGGCGTCAAGGGCGTGATCGCCGACGCGCGCGCGTACCAGGCCGCGAAGCAGAGCAAGTTCAAGAGCGCCATGCGGTCGGCGCGCCACAGCATCTTTGGCGGCGACGCCAGCCTGGGCACCACGTCGACGTGCACCAGCGGCCACGTGCGCACGCGCTCGCGCTCCGGCTCCGCCAAGGGCTCGCGCAGCTCCTCGCGCGGCAGCAGCAGCGTCGCCGCCGACCTGAGCGGCAGCGACTGGGCCGACGAGGACGCCTTCCTGGCCCAGTGGCGCGAGAGCCGCCGCCGCGAGCTCGAGGCCGACGGCAAGGCCGTGCGCACGCGCCGCACCAGCCCCAGCATGCGCGTCTACGGCCGCTTTGACGAGGTCGATGCCCTGGGCTACCTCGACGCCATCGAGAAGGTGGCGCGCGACACGACCGTCGTGGTGTTTGTGTACGACCCTGGTGTAAGTGTGCCAGTCCCCGCTGTTGCCGTTGTCTGTCTCCCCGCTAACAATATTCCCCGTCTGCAGTGCGAAGTCTCCACCGAAGTCGAGCACGCGCTCGGCCCGCTCGTCGCGGCCCACCGCACCACGCGCTTCGTCAAGGTGCACTACGAGGAGGTCGAGTTCGACGCCGCCGCCGTGCCCGCCATCCTGGCGTACCGCAACCAGGGCGACCTGGTGGCCAACCTGACCGGCATGATCGAGATGATGCCTGAGAGCGAGTCGTTTACGTCCATGGCGCTGCAGCAGATGCTTGTGCAGCACGATGTGCTGCGGTGAGCGGTAACACGGCGGCGGCGCCGCCGCCCGTGCCGAGGCTCACCGGGCCGAGGCTCCCCCGGCCGCCCGGCATGGCCCTTACCTGTTCTCTGCTGCCTGCCTTCTTTTACGCTCTACGCCCTCTCCATCTGCATTTGCTTCTTTTCCTGCATCTTCGCGCCATGAAATGACTGACGACTTCCACCGCTCTTCTCGCATCATATACACTTGACTTCTTTTGCTTGCTTGCTCATACACTTATACACTTATTGATACCGCTACACGCTGTATATAGGCTCACTGCCTGGGGTTTTCTTTTCCTATTCTTTCGTTTCCTTTCCTTTGTTATATCTACTGTTTACTCTATTTTATACCTGGGCGTTCAGGCTTGCTTGCTTGGGGGGATGTGGTTATATACATGAAATAGATATTGATGCTGTAATACATGGTGAATCAATACGCGTGACAGTCTCGTGAGTGAAGCCTCGTGCCAAAAAGAAGAAAGATGCTATGTTTGTTTTTGTACAGGCAAGTCCAGGCGAACGAGAGCACAGGGGAGGAGGAAGGAGAAAAGAAGAAAAAAGAAATGCTACATGCTGTGACGTTCGTTTGTGTTGTAGGACCAACAGTCAAGGAAGGCGAGAGAGAGAGAGAGAAAGACAGAGAACTTGCTTCATGACCCCCCCACCCGCTCACTCTAACCCCCCCCCCCTTAGTGCGCCTGGCTCCCTGGCGGCGGCGAATCCAGGTCAATGCCCTGCACCAACGACCGCGTCTGCGCCGAGGCCCGCATCAGGTTGCCAAAGTACTTGGACGCCACCTCGTTCTCCTTCTTGGTCTTGATGGTGTCCTCGCGCTTGGCGCCGAGCGCCTTGGCGCTCTGGTCCAGCGACACGCGCAGGTTGTCGGCGGGGAAGCGCAGCACCTTGCGCACGCTCTGGCCGATGCGCATCGAGTTGCTGTGCACGTAGTCGTCGGCCGCGAGCTGCGCCGCGAGCTTGTCGGCGAGCCGGCGCGGCAGCGACTTGGGAATCTGGCGGAAGACATAGGCAGCGAGACCGACAGCTGCAAGACAAAGGGGGGTTAGTTAGCATGGAAGAAGAACAGAGGGAAAGGAGACAAGTAACAAAAACAAAACAAAAAAAAAAGGACTCACCTGCTACTACCGCCGCCGGCACAATCAGCTTCTTCATGTTGTTGACACCCAGAAGCCGCACGGCCGTCACCGCCGAGTCCATCCACGAGTTGATGCCCAGCGCGCGCGAGCCGACCGCCGTGGCCACCGTGAGCGCCATGCCCGTGCCAGCAAACTTCTCCTGGTTCTGCATCAGCGTCGACATGTCGACAAAGTCCCACACCTCGGTGGTGACGTCGACCTGGCGCGCGGCCATGTCGCGGCGGCGGCTGAACATGACGTCCGGCCGGAAGTTGAGCGCCTTGTACTCGGCCCCCAGGTGCGCCACGCCGAGCTGCTTGATGACCTCAACGCCCGCCACTGTGCGCTGCTTGGCATAGTCCTCGCAGTCGTGCACCGCGTCCGACACGTGCTCCAGCATGGCGGCCTTGAGCTCCTCGGCAAACGAAAACACGCCAAAGATGCCGGGGTACTCGATGCCGTGCGTCGTCTCGCCCGAGCCGACAATGGCCTCGTTGAGCGTTGCGCGCGTTGTCTCGTACACGTCGCGGCACGTCTCCTCGATGCTGGTGTCGACCGAGTCGCTGACCTCGGTCGTTGCGCGCCGGCTGGCCTCGACTTGCGGCTCCAGCTCCAGCAGATCCTTCTTGACGCGCTGGAGCTCGGTGCTGGCGACCTCGTGGTTCGCATTGGCCAGGGAGTTGAGGTCGTTGAGGATGTTGAGCAGGTACTTGCGCGCGGGCGCCAGCTTGGACTTGGCTCGCTTCTCCAGCACAAACCGCCGAAGAGCCTGCTCCAGGTTCTGGAAATCGCGGAGGTTGTCGGCCGCCTTGTTGTTCTTGTTGGGGTCGCTCGGGCCCTCGTCGCCGCCGCCGGGACCTCCGGGACCTCCAGGAGGCGTCATGGGGATGGCGTTGCTGGACACAAAGTGCACCAGCTCCTTGGATTCATTGTACGTGTCCGGGCTGAGGTTGTTGACCTGCTTCAGAATGGTCTGCTCGCAGCGCTTCTTGTCGCGGATGACGTCGAAGCCGTTGACAACCATGAACATGTAGGCCTTCTCGGCGGCGGCCGTGGTGATGAATTCCTGGGCGGTCATGGTGAAGTGGTTGGCAGCCGAGACGACAAACACCACCACATCAATCTCCTCCTGGCGCGCGAACACGGCGGTGGTCTTGGTGGTGTCCGAGTTTAGGCCGGGGGCGTCAATCAGGGCAATGTCCACCACGCCGTTGTTGAGCAGCGATTCGTCAATGGTGCGCACGTCCTTGACAAAGACCTTGCACTGTAGATAGTGCGTGTTGTCAATGACCAGCTCCTCCAGGTCGCTCAGCTGATACACATCGTACGTGGTTTCGTCGTTGCGGTTGTAGACAGTGTCGTGGTGCACGGCGTGGACTTCCTCGATGTTGGCGTTTTCGCGGGCGTCGAGGACTTCGCAGAACATGGACGTGCACGGCTGCTGGTCCTCGGGCAGGATCTTGCGGCGCAAGAGGGCGTTGCAAAAGGTGGACTTGCCGGCGTTCAGGTCTCCGGTAATGAGCACCTTGCTGGAAGTGTCCTCGATACGGTCTCGGAGGGCGTACAGGTGCTTGATGCTGGAGGAGATCTTGCCGTCGAGCAGCGACGCAATGGACGTCTTTTCCAGCGAATGCACCAGCTCGGTCTGGTTCATGGAGTTTGAGCCGGACAGCTTGAGGTCCAGCTTCAAGACGGAAAACTCCTGGGCAATCTGTGGGGAGACGAGGCGGGGGTATGATTCGGCGGCCGCGGTGGCCGCGGCGGGGTCTTCTGCGGAGGTTGGGGAGCGGGCATCGGTCGAGGTTGCTGATCGGCGCAGGCGGTTGAGTGGAGAGGGGCTGTGGCTGTGGCTGTGGGTATTTGACCGCATGTCGCCCGAGGCCCCCGACGTAAAGGTGCGGCGGAGCGGGGCGGCGGGCTCCTGGCTCTGGCTTCCTTGCACCAGCGGGTAGTAGGCGGGCCACTGCGAGTTAGTCTCCTGCAGGCCGCGGAGCAGGTCGACGACGTTGTTGATGGCGCGGCCCAGGGCGACGCGGTGGCGGTTGTACCAGATCTGGTGGATGGCACCGGCCTGGGAGTGGCCGTGGCCGTGGCCGCTGCTGGAATGGAGGCTGTTGGGGCCGCCCGGGGCGGCGTGGTTGTGAGCATCCCAGGAATCGTTGGATGCGATGCTGCCGCCGTAGCCCGAGTCCTCCTCGAGCATCTGCTGCAGCCGGGCGGTGTGTTCGGAGCCGGAGCCGTTTCCGATGGTCATGTAGCCCATGGGGCCGGGGGCGGGGGCGGGGGCGGGGGCGGCCGGCTCTTTGCCTTTTCCGTCGGCGCCGTCGGCGGAGGAGCTGTTGTGGTTGGGGCGGGCAGGCTCCTTGCCCTTTCTCGGGAAGCCAAAGGGGTCTTGGTCGTGGCTCATGGTTGGTGTGTGTGAGGCTACAGTGACTGTTTGGTGTGAGGCTACACAGACACTAGCTACCCTTTCCGGCGGCGAGGAGGCTTATCTGATTGCCAGCAATGTCTGTAGAGGCGATAGCAGTCGTGTCGTCGTGATCGTCGTGTGGTGTCAGCCTTATGACCAAAGCTCGGCTCGGGCGGGCGGGCGGGCGGGCGGGCTGTGTGCGGGGGCGGGGGCGGGGGCGAGGCCAAGGCCGGAAGCGGGCTTTTCGCTCTTTGGGGCGGCGATGAAATCAGGAGGCTGGAGAGCAGGATCGTTGCGTTGTTGATTGGAGGCTTTGTGTGTACATGTGTGTACTTGCGTAGAGAATGACGAAAGCGAAAAGAAAACGAGGACGAAAAGAAAAGGAAGAAAAGAAAAAAAAGACAGCCCCTCTTCTATGGAAAAGGCCAACTGTTTTGTGGGGATGGTAGGGATGCGTGTTTGATTGGCAGAGAGTGAAGCTTGAACTTGAAGGCTGATGGTGCTGGCTAACCCTGGGAAGTTGGGTATAGTGGTTCTGGCTAACCCTTACACTTTAAATACCCTTGTGTAACAGAAATAGTACTTGTGTAACAACCGTACTCTGAGAAAACAGTAAATAGATAGTAGAGTTACGACTTGAGCCTACAGCTCTCAATCACCCCAAGACGTCATACTACTAGACTGCCTCGCTAGTAGTGTGACTGTTGAGTGGAGTTTATAGAGGAAGACACCTTGTCAATTCCACACATACAGCGACTGCTAATGCCAATGCTTACAAAACTGCCCTGGCACTGCACTCCCTTCATCAGCTATATCTTATACCCATAGCTTTCTTGACCTTTCTACGAAGGCCCTCGACATCCACGCAGCCACCGTCAGATTCCTGTCCAAGCGCCTCCAAGATTTGTTGGCAATCCTCGCCTATCATCAAAAAGAAGATTAGTGAGACTGCACATAAATCATCATGCACAGTATGAACTTACGAACGAGTTAAACGAGGTCATTGCCTGTCTTTGGGAGTTGGGGAATCTGGTCGCCCGTGAAAATATTGACCAGAGGCGAGAGCTCTTCGGCGTTCATCTCGGTCCGCATGTTGGCGAGGGAGAAAAGAAGAAAGGAAGAACTCCGACTAGAGGGGCGAAGGGCCTTAGCCTTTTATATGCGTAGTTAGTGACGCATAACAACAAACATCAAAGTATTGCAATTACTTCAATTTACATCTGGTTGCTGTGCAAATTTTCAGAACTTGTACAATTTGAAAAAGGCAACTGTACAACATACTTTTTCATTTGAAGAAGGCATGGAAACTGCTTGAATCTTCTCCTGATCCTTCCCTTCCCATTGTGCAATAACCCGAACCCTAACATCTAGCCGGTACAATCCCGATTACTATTCAGCCTGCTCCAATATTTACAATATTACCCTTGGCATCTGCGTCCACGCATCACCACCACACACCAACTGATCTGCTACAAAATCTTTTTTTTTTCTTTTTGCATTTTGCTGCACCCTCTCTACCCAGTCTTGACCTTCCTAGTCATCTATCTACAGCTCTCACCCCCAACACACTATGAATGTAAGCTCTCCACTGCCTGCCTGTCTGCCTGCCTGCCTGCCTGCCTCCCCTCTTGCCTATTCACTCAAAGCTCATAGCTAACCACCATTGTCTCCCCCCCCCTCCCCATCTAGGTCCTCGAGTTCATGTTCGGGAAGCGCGTAACGCCGGCCGAGCGCCTGCGCAAGAACCAGCGCTCCATCGACAAGGCCATCCGCGAGCTCGACCAGGTCCGCACGAAACTCGAGAGACAGGAAAAGACGCTTATTGGCCAGATCAAGCAGAGTGCAAAGCAGGGCCAGATGGGCGCATGCAAGATCCAGGCCAAGGACCTTGTCCGCACGCGAAAGTGGGTGTTTCCGATGTCTTTCCCGACGGGCTATCCATCCATCCATCTATCAATCTATCTATCCATCCACGCGCCCTTTCCTCCCTCCGTCATCGCGCTAACCAGCACCCCCTCCCCTCACTCGACACCACGCAGATACATTGAAAAGTTCTACAACATGCGCAGCCAGCTGCAAAAGATCTCTCTCCGTCTCCAGACCCACCGCACCAACGAACAGATGATGTCGGCCATGAAGGGCGCCACGCAGGCCCTGGGCTCCATGAACCGCAGCATGAACCTGCCGCAGCTGCAGAAGATTGCCATGGAGTTTGAGCGCGAGAACGACATGATGGACCAGCGCCAGGAGTTCATGGACGACGCGCTCGACGACGCCATTGACGTTGACGACGAGGAAGAGAGCGAAGAGGTGGTGGAGCAGGTGCTGGAGGAGATTGGCGTCGACATGTCGGGCCTGCTGGGCGAGACGCCGCAGGGCTTGATGAAGCCGCAGGCCGTCTCGGAGGGACGCGTTGCGCAGGCTGTGGGAAGCGGCGGTGGCGGGGGAAGCGGGGACATGGGAGACGATGATGACGACGATTTACAGTCTCGTCTGGATAGTCTGAGGAAGTAACGATTCTGTATGCTGGACATCTGATTCTGATTCTGTAGACCCACGTTCGAATCGTGGTTGGGGCTTTTGTTTTTTTTTGGGGGGGGGGGGGGGGGGGGG
>JAXHKQ010000282.1:0-27884 GCA_038407185.1 Chalaropsis ovoidea | reverse complement strand
GGGGGGGGGGGGGGGCGGGGGGGGGGGGCAGTGGGGGGGGGGGGGGGGGGGGGGGGGGGGGGGGTAAGCATGGTGGAAGCCAGAAGAGACAGGAGAGAAGTAAGAGACTGTGGAGTCTGGAGTCTGGAGTCTGGGGTCTGGAGTCTAGAGTCGGGGTCAGGCTTTGTACTTACGCTTTCAACGTCTCGGCGCGCAGTCCCTTTATGACCCTGCCACGCACCGCGCCAACGCCCGCTTCGTGGGCCTTGCGATGCATCACGCGGCGCTTCTCGAGTTTGTCGCGCATCTGCGGTTGCCAGTCGGCGGTCAGCACACGGAAGAGGCGAGGGTGAGAGGAGGGTATGGGATAGGGGGGAGGAGGAAGTGACCAAGTGGAGGCAGGATGGAGGCAAGATGGAGCAACATGGAGTAGGACAAGACTCACCGTGCCCAGCTGCCGCATCAGCAAAGCGACCTTGACACTGGGATCGGCCGCCAGCGAGCCGCTCTGGTCACTCTCGTCGTTGTTGTCACTCTCATCGTTCTCGTCGTTGTCGTCGTTCCCATCGTTCCCATCGCTCTCATCAGTCCGCGCGCCAGCACGCGCCGCAGTATATCCACAGCCGACGTCATCGCGGGCCGGCCGAACAGAGGAGCGAGGAGGTTTGCGCGGCATCGTAGGCGAGGACAATCAGGCAGTAAACAAAGAGAGGATCTTTGCATATACACAGAAAGACAGACACACAAACATGAAGCAACAGTCGTGAACACAAGACAGAACAAAAGCCAGCCACACACAGAAAACCCCCAGCCAAAGCAAAGAATTTTCATCTTACCCCTCATCCACACACCAAAAAACAGCAGTTGCTCTAACCAGAACACCAGCCATCACGAACCTTCCAAGCAGACAACCGCCAAAAAAGGAAGGAGCCAACAACTTCCCATCTTCCTAATCGGGACACAACCCAACGAATCACAGCCAGGAAGACAAAGGACAGAAAAGCACAGACTTGGGCACGGGGTACAACTAGATAGGCTAGGCTAGGCTAGGCTACCAAGACAAAAAAGGAAGGAACAATGGACAATAGACTGAACTGACAAGAGCAGTTGCCCAAAGATGGGCATGCACAAACAACATAGTTTCCAATCACGACAAGCCAATATGTCAGTGTCTTAGTAAGCATCAACTCCCCGCTACGGGGGAGATATAATTCAATGACTAACTAGGAGAGAGCAAACTAGAGTGAACGACAGAAACAGCAATCAAAGAACGAGATCAGAGGGAGGGATATCACAAAATAAGCATAACAAGTGATAAAAGAGAAAGAAAAATATGTGCAGAGAAAAGAAAGAGACCCAAGAAAAAAAGAAAATCGCGAGAATAGAACAACTGTCCCTTCAGGAGGGCAAAGGATATAAGAACCCGTAACAAAAGAGAAGGACAAGAAAAAGACCCAAAAAGCCGGCCCAAATAACGCTGAGAAACGCTGAGAAAAAAAAACAAGACAAAAGGAAATAGTGACAAAGGAAAAGAGAGAGAAATACACAGAGAGAGAGAGAGAGAAAAAGGCAAGGAAATAGTCAATGAGAGTGGGTGGAGCAGGCGACTGCGGTATAGTTTGTGTAACCAGGCCGGTGGCGGGCCGGTAGCGAGGACAAAGGAAAAAAGGCGACAGACAAGATGTCTTTGTTTTTGGGTTGTTTGTTATTTTGCAGTGCGCGTGCAAAAGAAACGGGGAGAGGCGGAAAATTACAGAGTAGATGGGAGGGAGCACAAGATTGTATGTGAATGCGGTACATGGTTCGTTTTCCATGCCATGGCATGGCTGCTGGGGGTGTGTCACAGCCGGCGTGGGAATCGTAGCAGCCGTAAAGAGTAAACAGTCGTAAAAAAGAAGACGCCGAGCGGCAGAAAACAGCAGAAAGAGAGCGAGGGTGGGTGCGGTGCGGGGTGGGGGTGGCAGCCTCCTTCTTTACGAGTGCATCGGCGGCGTGTGCGCGGGCATGGGGCCCGTCTCCTCAAAGTGCTTGGCAAACAGCGAGGCGCTCTGCAGCGATGAGGTGAAGTGGATGTCCATGAGCATCTCGACGAGCGCCTCGGCGTCCTGGTGCAGCTGCTCGAGCTCGGCCTTGGAGTACGAGCGGCGCGCCTTGCCGGGCGTGGGCTTGCGGTAGGCGGCAAAGACAATGCCGCGGTCAATGTTGCGGCGGCAGGACGCGTCGCGCGCCGAGGCCGGCGTGGCGTCGGTCTCGGACTTGCGGCGGCCGTACTGGCCCGTGTAGAAGGAGCAGGCGTAGCCCTGCGAGAACTCATCGTCGTGGATCTCAGGGCAGCGGTACTCGATCCAGTCCTCGGCCTGCAGGATCTTGGAGTGCACGACCGATGAGATGCGGAAGGGCGACTGCACGCACTCCAGGCCGTAGGCGGCCAGCAGACGGCCAGTGAGGCGGTTCTGTGAGCCGTCGGTGACCGACAGCTGCGAGTTGTGTGCCGGCGAGCCAGTGGGCGTGGCCAGGGGGTCGGCCGACGTGGGCCACAGGTTAACCACGTAGACGAGGTTGAAGTCGTAGCGGGTGGCCAGACGGGCGGCCTGGAAGGCAGCCAGCGTCGCCGGCCGGCTCGACATGGGCGGTGAGAGCGTGAGCAGGCTGGAGTCGGCGGCAGGCATGGGCTCGGGCAGAGCAGAAGCCGAGGGGGCCTTTCTCTTGGTGTGGGTGAGGGCGCGGGCACGGGCCTTGGTCTCCAGATCCAGTCTGTGGGCCGACTTGGAGGAGGCCAGGCTGCGCTTGCGCTGCTGAAACTGGGCCTCTTCCTCGGCAATGTCCTCGTCGTCAAGATCCATAAAGTCGTTGACGGTGGGCTCGCGCAGGATGCCGTCAGCGCTCGCCGACGTCTTGGGTCGGAGAGGGGACATGGGTGCCTTTTGGTACAATTCGGCACCAGACACACTGCTGGAGCGTCTTAGAGTGTTGAAAACGTCGCGCATCTCGGGGTTGGAGACGGCTATTCTGTTGTTGCGGGGGGCAACGTGGATGGGGGCCAGGGCGACGCGGGGGCGCTTGGCAGGCATCTTGGGGGACTGGCTGGGGGTGGGCAGCGGAGCGGCCTTGGGGGGGAACTGGAAGGAGGAAAAGTCTGGGGCAGGGCCTCTGGCCACGAGTCTGGTGGGAGGGGCGCGGTGGGGCGAGGGCGAGGCAGCGGTGGGGGTCTTGACGCAGTCTTCGGCCTCGGAGGAGGGGGGGGCAATGGGGCGGGGAGGATGGGGGGAGTTTTCCAGCTTGCCACCCTCAAAATAGCTGTTGATGGACATTTCCGAGCAAAAGGAGGGGCGCGGCTCAAAGTTAAGGCCAGGCGACAGCGGCGGGTCGAAGCCCAGGCCAGCAGACAGCGGCGGCTCCAGGCCGAGACCAGGCGATAGCGGGGGGGTTTCAATAGGAGACGGGTAGTTTGTGCCGGGCGAGAACTGGAAGGTCAGGGTGGGGATGATGCAGTTGGAGCGACGGCTAAAGACAGACGACGCAGAGTACTCGGTGTTGTACTCTGAGCTGCACACGGTGCTGGGGCTCGTACTGATGGTGCTGGCAATGGTGCTACGGCTGCTGGCACTGAAATTGGAGTTTCTAGAGTTTGGCACCTTGCGCGCGGGTGACACGACATGTGAGGAGCCGGGTCTTTTCAGGTTCTGGGTGGACAGGCTGAGGTTGAGACGCGACGGGGATTTTTGCAGCGTGACTTCGTCGCGGGCAACCATGCGGGAAGCCGTAGGTTTGATAAAGGAGGGAGAGGGGAAGAGCAGCGGCTCGTCCTGGCCGTCGCCGGGCTGCTCGGCTGTTGGTGAGGGCAGGCCAGCGTCCAGGCGGGCAGACTGGGCGGGGAAGGACTGGTGAGAATGTGAGGGCGAGACTCTTCTGCGGGAGAAGAGGCGCTCCAGGCGGGACATGGAGAGTTGTGCTGAGGCCGCCATGATGGAGAGTGTGAAGAGAGAGATAGAGAAGCAGGCAGGCTACCAGAGAGCTGTGGGTGGTTGGTGCTTTTTTTGTGTGGCTCGGGGAGGGTCTCGCCTAGTATATGTTGTAAAAGGTGGGCGAGAAACAGACCAGCAGAAGTGAATCAATGCTCGGCAAAGGCGTCCAGGCAAGACAAGACAAGCGGCGAGGTGAAGCCAGGCAATATACAGCGGGTGTATAGCAGGCGTGTGTTGTCGAAACACACACAAGAGACGCAGAGGCACAGGCACAAGCAAATGCAGACACAGACACACAGAGCAAGCGAGTAGTTTGGCTGTGGCGCTCGTTTTCAAGGCGAAAAGAGAAGAAAGAATAAGATGGTCGAGCAGCAGTCAGAGAGGGTAAAACAAGACGACAACGACAGCACGTGCAAACGACTAGTGAAAGGCTTGCAGAGAAGGTGGCAGAAAAAAGGCGGTGGATGGTTGATGGGTCCAGCAAGAGTGAGAGGAGACTGAGACTGTGAGGAATGGAATGGCAATAACAGAAACGAAATAAAAAAGAGAGGAAGAGAAAAAGTTCTACGACGAGCGAGAGAAAGCAAGAGAGGCGATGGGCCAGCGGTAATAATATATCAAGCGATTAAAGACAAAAATGAAGAAGCAGGCCGCCGATCAAATGGCCGCGAATTAATCGCCCACAAAACAAAGCCTGAGAAAAGAGATGGACAGCAACGAGAAGAGAAGGAAGGAAAACACCTCGGCAGGGATTAAAACAGGGAAGACCACAGAGTAAGGACAAGGGAGCAAGCGCAGGCTGACCATGAAGGAGGCAGGGATGGGGGCAGGTCAAGATTTTTATGTGGCCGACAGGGGAGGGGTCAGGCCGGGCCAGTATTGGCTGGGCTGGGCTGGCGGCGGGTCTGGGATAGCTCGCAGAGGCAGCTTCGAGTTCTGACCTGGGCAAGAGCCCGAAAAAAAAAAAGAAGAAAAAAAAAAGAAAAAAAGAAAAAAAGCAACAGCCAGGCCGCCAAAAGACAAACGCAGATGGGTGGAGATATGGCCACAGAGGTGCAACCTCCTGCTTCTTGCGTCGTGTGCCCGCTTGTCTGGCCAGGGCGTGCTGGCACGCTTGTCACCACGGGACAAGGAGAACCAGGAAAACAAGAGGGAGAAAAAAAGAAAGCATATCGAACGATAGCAAGAAAGATGAAAACGCAAAAGCAAGTACAAAACGGAGTCACGAACGAACGTACATACAAACATACATACACACACATGTGTACGTACATGACATGCAAACATGCAAACACGGCTCGCATGCAAGATTCGAGGGCGGGCTGCAACTGCAGCTGCAACTGCAATTGCAACTACAACTTCAAACTGCAACTGCAACGGCAAAAACCAGACAAACCACCTTGCTCCAAGTACCTACATGCGTACTTACATATACATGTGTACATCTACTATATGTGCTTACTTATTTACAAACAGACGCAGGTGCTTACCAGTGCTTACCACTCTGTTCCACTCCGTTGCACTCCACCCCACTTCAAACACGGCAGCAGATGGGGAACACGGAAAGAACCTGCCTGGCTGTTTGTCTACAATCGCAGCTCGCAGCTGCTTGCTCCAATTCTGATGGATTATGGGCCCGCCCGCTGTCTGAAGGGGGCGGGAGGGGGGGCAACCAGAGGGAGGGGGGATAGATAGGAAAGAACAAACGCAGGCGGGACTGAGTGAGGGTAGTTACGAGCATCGGGTGTGCCATGTAGAGTGTGCTATGTCTTGTAGCTTGTCACTTGTCACTTGTAGCTTGTATCTGGGAGCTTGTAGCTTGTAGCTTGTAGCTGGTAGCTTGTAGCTTGCAAGTACCTTATAGCCCTAGCTTGTAGCTTCTCCATGCCTACCATCCACGAAAGGCCCAGCAAACACCCAGCACCCAGCACCCAGCACCCAACACCCAATGCCCAAAGTCCATAGTACGATCGACGTCTTTTTTCACTGCATCTATCTGTCCGTCCGTTTGTTTTTTTGTCTGGCAAATGCATTGCCTCTCTGGGAAGCGTCAATGAAGCTCACCCTCAGTTCAGTGGCCTTTGGTTAAGGAAGGGGGGGGGGGGCCAGTCAGACAAAAGGTGGAGCAAGGGTTATGGGGGCGCCAGGCAAAAAAAGCAAAGAGCAGAGCAGGCAGAACAGGCAGAGCAGAACAGAGGTACTTGTTGCATGTTGCTTGGTACTTTGTCCTTGGTACTTGGTACTTGTGTTGGTACTTGTGACTCTGAGCTCTGAGCTCTGAGCTCTCGTTTCTTCCTCACCTTGGCCTACCAATTCTCGTTCTTGCCTTTCTTCTTCTTGCTTCTCTTCCTGCTTCTCTTCTTGCTTCTCTTCTTGCTTCTCTTCTCCTCTTATGCCCACCCAAGGGGGGAGAAAGAAAAACGAAAACCCTCACAGAAATGGGGGGGCGTGTTTTCAAGAAAAAGAATCGAGCCCTCCTTTCACTAGTGATCCCTACTAAGGGAGTCTGCTTATATTAGTGAAGGGGGTGCACGCCCTCGAGAGAAGGATCCCCGCTTTATTGCAGACAATTCTTTTTCTTTTTCTTTTTGTTCTTGGGGCCAGGGTTAACGGACTGGTAAATGCACAAAAAGAAGTGGTAAGGGTTTGGCAGGTCTGATACCAACTTCGCGGTGCTATGCTTCCTCTCGC
This sequence comes from Chalaropsis ovoidea, assembly GCA_038407185.1. Classification (NCBI taxonomy): domain Eukaryota; kingdom Fungi; phylum Ascomycota; class Sordariomycetes; order Microascales; family Ceratocystidaceae; genus Chalaropsis; species Chalaropsis ovoidea. The sequence goes on along the minus strand of JAXHKQ010000282.1, from coordinate 21,249 downwards.
GGGCTATCTACTTGTCCGATCCCTTCAACACAAGAGCTGTGCTGTGCTGTCTCCCTGTGCCATTGGAGATGGAGTTGTTTATTCCCGTTAGCCAGCACAAGCCTACTCGTTCTTATTCCGCTGCCTGGCCTGGGCTTGGCCTGGGCTTGGCCTGGGCTCGCCTGCGATCACTGTTGCTGTTGGCTGCTGCCCCCAGTGGGCTGGCTCCTTTCAAAGGGAGGCCGTCAGATCGGTTAGAGATCGGGCGGGCATGCAGACGTGGACCTGGACTTTAGTTTAGTGGCAGCTGTGCAGCCGGTGCAAGACCGAGTGAATGATGGCTTTCCGCGCTGTTCGTGTCGTGAGGCATGTATCGACGCACTACTGTTAGTGTGGTATGGAGCTATCAGCATCCAAGCCAGGACTTGCGTAGCACCCAGAATCCCAATCCGAAACCCAAACCCAATCCCAAATCCCAAATCCCAAGTCCCAGCTCAGCTCAGCTCAGCTGTCCGGCATGTTGGTGAAGGAAACAACAGAGAAGGCATGCATCCGTATCTGATGGGGGTGATCATGGGAAGGGGGGGAAAGACAGGCAGACAAACAGACAAACAGACAGGCAGGCCAGGGCGTCTGCCCGCTTGCAAAACCCAGCACAGATCATGTTTGTGTTTAGGGCAGAAGGACTGATCTGAAGCAGGCTTGCCTTACGGTTACGGGTCTGAGGTGTACTTGCACAAGTACACTGTACATTCCAAGTACTTGGGTACTTGGGCAGATACTGAGGTACCTGGGTACTTGGCTTGGGTACTTGGCCTAGGTCCTTGGCTTGTGTCCTTCCCTCTTCATCTCCTGCTCTGCTCCCTTCTTTCCATCTGTCTCTGCCTCCCTCTCGGCCTTCGTGTCGTCATGCACCACCGTCACAGACTAAGCCCCGAAAAGAAAGAAAAGAAAAGAAAAATAAATAAAGACTCGGCCCGTGTGTCGTGTCAGCCAAGCCGAAACCCACAAACGCGAGCAGCCGTTTTGCTAGTGATTTGTTTTCTTTTTTCTTCTTTTTTTTTTTGGCCATGGCTCTAGCTCAATTTCTAGCTTCACTTTCTAGCTCCCTTTCTAGCTCCCTCTCTCACTCTAGCTCATCGTTGACACTGGCCCCGTTGTCTCGTTGTCTCGTTGTCTCGTCCTTTCGCTTCAAATCCAGGAACCAACACCGGCTTACATGCGGGTGGGTGTAAGTCCATGTCACCAACCCTTATCCGGCTCGTATCCATAGTAACCCTAACGCACGTCTGTCTCTCGTGTAAGTCAGGTACGTCTAAGCGAGGACAAGATATGTTTCCATGTGTTTTTGCACGTCTTTCATTTCTTTTTCTTCACCTTTTCTTTGTCTACTCAACTGGCTCACCCTCTTTCAAGCTCGCACTATTTTTTCCTGATTTTTCTGTGCTACCCCGACTGAGTAAAATGGCCTCCTCTCTGGTCTATAACTACATGTTTGGGCTGTCGTTGACTTTTAGTTGTCAACATGTTTTGTTTACGTCGAGCTTGGGCGCTTTCTTGTCTCTTGTCTCTTTTGTGCACATACACACACACGCACACAGACCGTCCCAGACCGTCCCAGACTGTCACAGACCACGTCCTCTTTGAGCTGTCCAAAGATCTCGATTCTTTATGCCGCCCGTGTTTTATGTCAGAACAGAGAGCCACTAAGATTGTACCAGGGTTCCTTATACAGGAACTAAACACACCAGGAAAGTAACCGCCTTGAAATTATGCCGCACAGATATTGAGCAAAAGATCTGAAAATACTACACCAAAGGTGAAAGTAAAATCACCCCATCCACGGACACACGTCGCTGGTGTAGGGCATGGCGCGGAGCTTTGGCAATGGCCAGGACCAGAGTGGGGGAGGTGTGGCATCCACGGCTTGTAGCTTGCCGTCTGTCTGTCTGTGTTGTGCCTCTCCCTTTCCCGCATCCCGAGATATCTGTGTTCAGGCGGGTGTGTGTGTGTGTGTGTGTGTGTGTGTGTGTACAAGTCCGATATATGCAGCTGCACTTGGCCATGGATGTACACACAATACCGCGTCTGTCTCCCTCTGTCCTCTGCCTTCTGCCTTCTGCCCCCTGCCCTCTGCCCTATGTCCCCCCTCCCCTCGTTTCTTCACGTCCGTGCCTCACTCGTTGACACCACAAGACACGCAAAAAAAAAAAAAAGGAGACCGTAACAGTCAAACAGTCAAATTCCCAGCAATCTCAGGTCACCAGTCAAGCATGGCTCTTGTCAGTCTTGTTCTGTTTTCCCAGACCATTGGGATTCTTGTTACCACCTTGGGTAACATGACTTGGGCCCTTTCGTTCTTTTCTGCGTGTTGATATTTGCTAAAAGGTTGATGATGAGGCATTTGGGGAACACGGAAGAGGAACGGGGAGGGGAGCCAAGCCTGGGTTTTTGAGTTTTAATGTTTAATTTTTTTATTTTATACATGGAGTTTTATTATTATTATTAATTTGTCTCCTCTTTTTATCCTTCTCGCTCTTCCCTCCCCTCCCCTCCCCTCCCCTCCCCTCCCGTCCACCTCTTATATCAGCCCCAGCCCACCCCGCCGGCGCTTTGATACTGCCTGTGCGTTTGTTATTCTGTCCCTCTTGCTCCCTCTCGCTCCCTCCCTCTCTTGTCAACCTGCCTCAACAACCACCAGAACTCCCACGGACATGAAAGAAAAAAAAAAGCCGCGCTTGGTAAATAAGTGTGTCTTGGGAAGACAATGCCGGAGACGGGGGTCCGGGGAACCTGGGGCCGGGGGAGGAGAGAGGGATGCCTGCCGGGGTCTACAAAGACTACTGGGGCACCACCAAAAGGGGGAGGCTTGCTATGCTAATGCAGAGTAAAGTTTATGGGCTTATGGAGGGCTGTGTGTGGGCGAGAGCCAGCGAGAGGTATAGAGACAGTGAAAGAGGTAGAGACAGTGAGTGAGGTCTTCCTTTGACCTCTCTGCACTGGCGGCCGTCCGCCTACATTGTCCATCTCGTCCATCTCTGCTCTGTCTTGTGCCTGCCTCTCTCCCCTATTCGGTATCAAAATGAACGGAACAGACCAGAATTCGGAGTTTGCTGGTTAGCCCTAAACGGCAGATGATCGGCAGTAGACAAGAAAGAAAAGCGCTCTAAAAAGGACGTGCTGAAGGGGAATTCAGGGGACAATAAAGGCAGGCAAAGAGAGAGAGAAGCAGAGGGGCAGATGGAGAGGACAGTCTACAGGGCACATGACCTGTATTTACAGTGGACAATGCCCTAAAGCCTCACTGCCCTACAGGGGTCTCCATGGCAGTGGCGGCGGTGGCATGCCCCAATCGGGAAGTGTTGCTTCAGGGCGAATGAGTAAGCTCTTTAAAATGAGCAGGAAAGGAAAGGGCGAAATAGGAAGGGGAAGGAAGCCTTCTTGAAAAGGCAACTGTGCTTCTCTGATTCAACTTTAACCTTGCCTCTGATTTGCCTGCCTCTGATTCGCCTGCCTCTGGTTCGCCGGCTTGTTGCGTGGAAAACTCTAGAACAACCATACATCAAGCATGCGCAAAGGAAAGAACGAGGAGGCGAAGCGGCGAAAAGAAAATAAAAGAAGGAATGAGCGAACATGCGTTTCCTGAAACTCGGGGAAGGTGGGGGGATTCGTAGAAGTTGACGATGATGTTCTTTCCTTTTTTCTGCCTCTTTCCTTTTTTCTGCTTCTTTCCCTTTTCTGCTTCTTTCCTGTTTTTCTCCTGTCTTTTTTCTTCTTTCCTTGCCCACTTTCCATCATGTCACTGCCTCTTGTACATGCACGCACAATAATCAGACTCTTCCCTGCTTTTGTGCTGTGCCACATCTCGAGTACAGGGAATCCATGATGTCGAGGGGGCCACCATATCTCCATCCAATATGCACATTTTTGATATTTTAATACGTACCTACATATGTAATAAAGCAAGATTGCGCATTCCTGCTTGTACAGCCAACCAGGTTGTGAAGAATTCAACGGACCCGAGGCAGTTACGTCCAAAGTGGAGCCCACAAGACAGGGGGTATGCATTTAACCTCCCCATTAATGGACTGGCCCAGGCGAAGAATAAAAAACCTGTTCTCTCACGTCCAAGTCTCGCCGTAGTTGCTCTTACTTTTTTTCTTCTTCTTCTCTTTGCTTCGCTCTTTCTCTCGCTTTCGTTGGAATAAGTATCTCTCCCCCCCGGATCTTGAATACCTTGTTCCGCGAGATCCTGCGGGGAAGGAGAGCCAACGGAGCCGGGACTGCAGAGGGTGTTTGCGGTAGGAAGAAGGAAGGAGGGGGGGGTTGGAAAAGGGGGACAGATAGATGCAGTTACCAGTTTGATGAAAGATGCAGCTGCAGTTTGATGAAAATGCAGTTGCCATTTCAATACAACATGCATGTACCGAGATACTTGCAAGTTTCTTCATATTATATGCAGCTAAGTTGGGTGTATTTATATTGTGCAATATGCATACAAACCAAGCTGGCTTATATCTCGTCTAGAACAACATCGTCACTGAGGCTTTTTATTTTTTTATTTTTTTTCCTTTTCTCTCTCTTGTCCCATCACACCTCCATTGTAAGCGGGCTCTGCTCATTTACATTGTGGGAGTTGTATGTGACTGTGATACTGTGTGCACACATTCACACATTCACACGCGCACATGCTGTTGCACAGCAGAGCAAAGTGCAGCCAAGCACACACAGACAGCACCTTGCTGTCGTTTAGTGCCTCGACACCTTGGAGTCTTGCACCTGCACCCACGTCAACTGTCCTCACTAACAAGGCCTCGGCCGGCCGCGTTGTGTGGCGCAAATGCACGTCCTTTGGTGGAGTCTGTTCTTGCTGTGTCTCTTCTTCTTCCTCGTCCCTGTCCTCCTCCTCCTCCCTCACAAAGTCTATGGTCAGTACAGCCTTAAACCCTTAACCCTTCTCCCTCTCCCTCTCCCTCAAGCTCCGTTCTCCTCCTCGTCCTCGTCCTCGTCTACGTCCCCGTCTGCACTCCTACAGCGCCACTTGAGTCTTATATTTACCTGCTCTCCTTCTCCCCCCTGGTGCTGTGGCTTGCTCTCGTTTTGTTTTGTGCAAGGACATTCATTAAGTTCGTATCTATCCCGGAGGAGCCACTTACACCAATATCACAAATGCTATGGGGGCGACGATCATGTGTGCCTTGTGCAATGTGCATCTGGCTGTGTCTGTGTACGTGTGTGTGTCCAGTTGCTCACTAACACGCTTAGCATAGGTATATATGCCTTCCTTATCTTCAAGTATATCACCTCATGTGATATTGAAACACGCTCTCTACCGCACTACGCAATGTGTGTTTCCCCGCCGGTGATCTTCATTCCAAACCTCTCTGGTGCGGTCCACCACCAAGTGACCAAGGAGGAGGAGGAGGAGGAGGCGGAGCCTTTGTTTTGTTTCGACTCGCTGGAGCTGGCTGTCAAGCTCCAACAGCACCAAGCAGCCAATGAAGACGAGGACCCAGCCAGTGAAGGAGGGGGAGACACCCAAGTGATCGCCCAAGTCGAGAACAGAAAGGAACACGGAACGAATAAACAAACAACACAAGAGGGACAGGACGGCGAGAAAGAGAAAAAGATGAGGCAGATCACTTCCTAAACAACTCTTTGTTGCACTTGCTCCGGCCTAGGATCCCCGGGCTGACGAGGGGAGGAGGGGGGAGGAGACAGCAGAGGGGAGAGCACGCTCCTGCTGCTGGGCCTGCTGCGGGCGGGGCCTTGCCCGGTCGCGATTTCCTCCCTGTATCAAGTCTCTGTTGGCCTTGTCCTAGTCTTGAGCTGCCTCTTTGAAGCCTGCTCCTTGTCCTTCATACACAGCAGAGAAAAATAAGTAGCAAAAGAGAACGAAGGAAATAGGAGAGCAAGCAGCAAGCTTCCATCTCCAATCACATTCCATGTCTCTTTTTTTTTTTCTTCTTCTTTTCTTGCTCTCGCTACGTCCAAGGGGCCCGGTCCGCGCATTAGGCCCCATACAGCAAGTGATGGGCGTCTGCTGCTACTGCTGCGAAAGTGCTCGTGTGATGATCTGCATTTGCAAGCTTGCTTCATTCACTGCAAACGAGAGCAAACAAGCAATTGGTCTGAGCACAGCAAGACTAAGCAGACAGCGGGATTAAATAATGCGAGCAGGGTGGAATGGAAATTGATTAACAGCATGTTCAGGGGCGGGAGGGGAGAGAGAAGGCAGATAGATATGCACATGAAGATGTACGCAGTTTTTGTGTGTGTGTGTGTGAGGGAGAGAGAGAGAGCGTCAACAACGTCATGGCAGAGCTGAAGCAGCCACTTCTGCTGCTGCTGTTACAGATACACACATGTACAGTCCTCTCCTCGCTCGGTATTTGGCTTCGGGGCTTTCTCTTCAGCTGTGACCAAAGCGCCTCGATATTGCATGTTGTGTCGACCAAGACCTCTGGTTCCCAGGAGAAAGGGGAAGACAGGCAAGAGGGGTCTGGGGTACAGCCAGGACAGCAGGAGAGGGGTGGAAGAGTTGGGCTCTGTCTGTCTGCTATGTGACAAGGAGGAGGAGGCAGAGAAGATGCAGATTTTCTTTCTTTTTTTTTCTTTTTTCCTTTTTTTTCTTTCTTCTTTTTTCCCCAGCAAGGCAAATTCCGGTTCTCTACTTTCAGGATCACCCACCAAATCCATAAATTTGGTAAGGAGACATCGAAAAAGACCAGAAAACCACCAATTAATCTGCTAAAACAGAAAAAAGAAAAAAGAAAAAAAAGAAATTGAGGTTATCTGCGATGATCCCTCTCATCCCAAGACGCTTCCCTCCTTCCAGACGCATTCCCGATGGCCTGCGGCCTTGACCAGCCAATGACTGCGGCAGAACTTCCAGATATATATCATCAATCTTGGAGCTGCCAGCGTTTCTGCTTGTTGTGCATTTGTGTAAGTTGTGGTTGTAGTTGTAATTGTGTGATTATTAGTCCCCACTTTTATGTCTGACCTCGACCCCGTTTGATCACACAAAGTTGGAAGGAACCTAAGAAAAGAAAACGTGTGAATTGCCTGTTTGAGCCATGAATTGGAAAGAACCAACGCGCAAAGCAGCCAATCGCGGAACACGGGCCATTTCTTTTTGGGAGAGTCACAGTTAAAGGCAGTCACGGTCAAAGGTAGTCACGGTTAAAGGCAGTCATGGTCAAACGCAGTCACAGGTGATTCGACAGAAAAGCGGTACAAAGTAACCTTCTCGGAACATTTCACTCACCTGTGCATAAACGGAAGGAACCACGCCTCGACCTCCCCCCTTCTGGTAGTTACCCTCTACTCTTTTTGCTGCGCCTTCCCATCTTCCAACGTTCGCCGGACCGGGGTTCCACTCCCGGCCGACATGGACTTGGGGGGGGGGGGCCTTGAAAATCTTGGAAGAAGAGAAGACGCAAAAGAGGCGAGAGAAGGGTCTGGCTTTCTGGCTTTCTGTCTGACTGGCTTTCTCTCCGCCAGCTGAATCAGAAACCGCCTTCTTCTCCGCAATATACGCCTTCGATAGCGAACAACCTACTTCTATTGAAGGGGGAGGGGGGATCCAGGTCGATGTTCCAGCCTCCTCTCCTCCTCTCCTCCCCTCGTCCCTGGCTGCCTCGGCTCTTGCTCCGGAGCTGTAGACACAGAGCACAGAGCACAAGAAAAGCAATCCAAAAGAGAACGAGACACGGCAGGGAAGATGGCGAAACTGATTTGGGGAGAGGCCGAGGGGACTTGGGCCTGGACGGCCATTGTGACTGTTATTGTGACTCCCGTTGTCACTGTCACTGCCACCGTTTATAGCCACCCTTCACTGTCACATCTCACCGTGCCCCGACGTTACAATCTCGCATTGTCATTGCCCCCCTCTGAGTCGACCACTCATCTTTAAGTCCGCATGCTGTCGCAGCGTAGGGTCCGGAACCCTTACACCGCATAACCCCGGATCCTTCCCCACGCCTACAAAGCTCCGTCTCAGGTTGTGCATCCACATTGCCTCGCTTCACTCTGGCAATCAATCAACCATGAGCGTGAGACTGGCAAGGGACGCAAAAGAAAATATGACTCCATACGACATGTCGTCCCAAGCATCAGCGAGACAAAGGGAGAGAGCGTAGCACCAAGGGAGCCCGCTATGCAAGGGAGGACGTCACAAACAACAAAAACAGTGGCGCTGCTGCTGTGGGCGTACTTGCTTGGGTGTCTGGGTCTACCAACTCTGACTAGTCGGCGGCCTGCTGCAGAGACCGCAGAAGCGAGGCGAGGAAGGGGAGGCGGGGCGGGGCGGCCGCAGCCCCCGTGCTTCCGCACTGGGCTGTGGCTGTGGCCGTATCCGTGGCTGCGGATGGGATGCCCACAGCCATAATCTCGCGTCGAGTCGGTGCTTCCTTTTTGCACTCCCCTCGCTGTCATATAAAATACGAGACAGCGAGAGATAACGAAATGGAGCCCGCCCGCCCTTGAGGGCTGCCTGTGTCCCTCGTGTTGCCTCCCTTGTGACGACGAGTCAGTTTCTCGTACACACACGCACACACAACACCCGAAATACGCCAGCGGCGTCCCGCCGCCTCGACGACAGCCGCAGCCAGCCACAGCTCCTCTACCTCTAGCTCCAGCCCAATGCCTCTAGCCGAGGTGTTTTTTTTCTCTAGCACCATCCCACCAGAGAGAGGGCCCGGCTGAAGCTGTGCCAGCCAGCGGCCGCTGCCTCCCTCGCAACGCTAACCATCCCTTTACCGAGAGGCCATGCTGCCTTGCTGCCGTCCGTCCCGCCCGCCGTAGTATAAAGGAAGCCCACAGATGCAAATCGATAGCATCTCGGCTCGATAAGGAGGGGGGAGGGGGCGGAGGAGAGACAGACGGACGCAGGGAGTCGTGCACATGCATGCATGTGGGCGATATATCTATGTATGTCATACCCTCCCTCCGCTGCAAGGGAGACGCACCACCACGCAGACTCACACGCGCGAGACAGCGAGCAAGGGAGGAGGGTAAGACAAAGGGAGCGTCTCAAGACCCAACCGCCGCAGAGAAAAAGCAAGTGACACAGATACATTTGACCGTCCCCGCACCACCGCAGCGCCGCCCTTCGGCAGAAGCAATATCCAGCGCACGAGAAACAGCGGCACGAGGGGTCCGGCGCCGCGCATGGATGGTGCGTGTGCGTGTGCAGCCCGAGGACTGACTGGCACTTAATATATGCACATGCGCCAATATATATCAATATGCACGCATGTTTCGAGTTGAGGCCTGTCTTGCACTTGCTTCTGCCCGCTTCGTGTGTGCTGCGAGCAGATGCGAGAGAAGCTGCACAGAAGGCAGTGTGTGGTGTCGTACATAGTGCATGCATGCATAAAACAGACCCTAGGACAATGACTGTAACCCTAAGGGAACCACCCAGGGATCCCTTCACTTACACCGTCGCCGTCCAATATGATGATTGACAGCAGCGCGAAAAGACCACAGCAACACACTGAAAGCCCGACGCGATATAGGGGCGCTCCTTGGTTGCGTACATCGCGAAGCGGCCAACAGGCAAACAACAACACAAAAGCCCTACAGACAAGGCAGGCCCGGCTCATATGGGGATCCTCAGGGACACACGGCCACCGCGAAGGCGCGCGTTCTGATCCCCGTGGAATAGAAAAGACAGCAGTCCAGTCCGTTCTGGCAGGCCTTTCTGGCTTGGCTTCTCTTTCCCTTTCCTCCTGTCTGCTCCGTCCCTGGTCCTGGACCCCCTCCCTCTTTGGTCCTCGGCTCCGGCCTGGCCTCTCTCCACACCCGGTCTCCCCTGGCTAGCCTAGCCCGCCCACTGCTCACTCCCCATCCTCTCCCTCCACCGTGTCCGTCCACGCAAACACTTTCTCAAAGGCAGCATGCACCTCGTCCGTCAAATCACTCGCCTGCATGCTCCGGCCCATCTTGGCAAACGCGCGCCGCGAACACTCTCTGGTGACCACACACCCGGCCACCGCCGCCGCCAGCATCGTCTCACTCTCGCCCATGCGCGGCGCGGCCTCGCTCCCACTGCCGGTCTCGCTCCCACTGCCGGCCCCGCCCCCACTGTCGGCCCAGAGTCCCTCCATGTACGCGTGGCGCCACGCTAGCATCGTCGCAATCGTGCCCGTCAGCGTATCGCCCTGGCCGCCGCTCCTCTTCGCGCCGCCCCGCGCCTCCACGCGCACCGCCTGCCCGCCGCGCCCACACACCATGTCAGCCGCGCCCTTCTGCACCACGACCGGGCCGTCGAGTGCACGGGCCAAGTCCAGCGCCGACGGCTTCTCGTTCATCTCGTTGGCCTTGTGCGCCGACGTCGACGTACCCCCTGCGCCCGCGCCCGCGCCCGCACCCACGCCGAGATCCGCACACAGCCGCTCAAACTCGCGCACATTCGGCGTCAGCACCGCCAGCGCATAGCCGCGCACCAGCTCCGGCTCCGCCGCCACAGCCAGCAGTGCATCGGCGTCAAGCACCATGGGCAGGCCGTGCGCGCGCGCCGCGCGGATGACCTCGCGCGCCGTCGCCTGCATGGCGGCGTCGCGGCCCAGGCCGGGGCCGAGGACAAGCACGTGCAGGCGCGGGAAGAGCTCGGCGATGGCAGCGGCGGCGGACGCGGGCGTGGGCGTGGGCGTGGGCGTGGACGGTGACGGCGAGCTGCTTTCATACATCAACGGGTGTACCATCAGGTTGGGCGAGTAGGTCTTGATAACGGCCGCGGCAGCCGGCGTGCAGATGACATGTGACTGTGCAGAACGGGCCTGTGTGTTAGCGCATCTAATCATGGCAGCATCGATCGCGCGGGAGAGACAGTCCAGTCGGACTCGGACACGGGGACTGTACCATGTCGCAGCCAAGCTTGGCACTGGCCATGGCCGAAAAGTACGGCGCGCCGGTGTAGTTCTCGCTGCCGCCGATGACGGCGACGCGGCCGAGTTGTCCTGCCGGGCAGTCAGTAGGTCAGTAGGGCGGCCCGCTGTCTCGAGGTGCGTGTGTACAGCTAGGAGGCGGACCTTTGTGGAAGTGCGGCAGCAGCGGCGGAATCATGCGCCGCGCCTTGGCGAGCGCCTCTTTCGTGGCAGCGGACATTTCGGGGGTTGGCATTGGCGATGGGGAAAACAAGGGCGCGATAATTGCAGTCGCGGCAATTGGTGTGTAGGTCACAAGATGACAGAGTGACGTTGAGCGTCGGAGCAGAAGGGAAGAAAAGAAGCTTGGGTGGGGTCGGCCGTCAGCATCAGGGAATAAGGCGGGAATGGTGGAGTGTATTGATAGTTATGACACTGTGTAGAGTCTGGGGTACATGAACATGAGGCCATCAACATGAGTACACGAGAACACGACAACACTCTGGGTCCGAGGCACACACGACCAGTCGAGGCACACACAACCAGTCGAGGCACACACAACCACCATCACGCACACACCCAAACCCCCCAGATACTCCGTTGGCAGTAAAACAAAACACAGACAGCACTCCGAGAGCCCTCTTTTTCATTTCCTTTTGATACATGTCCTTGTTATCAACAAAACAAAGAGGTCGTAGTAGTGACAAAGAGGGATGGCTAAACAACTAACTAATGTCCCGCAGACAAAACAAGGAAAGCTAGAGAGAGCGTCCTCAAGGACTCCAGAAGAGTAAGGTCGAGAGAAGAAAACAAGGAACAATGTGATGATGTACAAACAAGACAAGACCCCCCTCTTGGTTTCTTTCCTTAATTAAATCTTGGTCATTTCAAACAAAAAACCCTTCCCCGCTTAAGCCAGGAAGCTCTTGGTGAACGACTGGACAGTGGCCTTCAGCTTGGCCTCCAGGTCCTTGCTGAGCGCACCCTCCTTCTCAATGGTAGCCAGAAGCTCGGCCTCGTTGGACTTGAGGTGGGCCAGGAAGTCGGCCTCCCACTGCAGAACCTTGCTGACCGGGACAGTGTCCAGGAAACCGTTGACACCGGCGTAGATCAGGGGCACCATCTCGTTGACGGCCATGGGAGAGTACTGCTTCTGCTTCAGCAGCTCAGTCAGACGCTCACCACGGGCCAGGGTCTGCTTGGTGGCAGCATCCAGATCCGAACCGAACTGGGCAAAGGCGGCAACCTCACGGTACTGGGCCAGGAAAAGCTTCAGCGAACCAGCGACCTGCTTCATGGCCTTGACCTGCGCGGCCGAACCAACACGGGACACGGACAGACCGACGTTGATGGCGGGGCGGATACCCTTGTAGAACAGCTCAGCCTCCAGGAAGATCTGGCCGTCGGTAATAGAAATGACGTTGGTGGGAATGTAGGCAGACACGTCACCACCCTGCGTCTCAATGATGGGCAGGGCAGTCATGGAACCACCACCCAGCTTTCTGTTCATCTTGGCCGCACGCTCCAGCAGACGGGAGTGCAGGTAGAAAACGTCACCGGGGTAGGCCTCACGACCAGGGGGACGACGCAGCAGCAGCGACATCTGACGGTAGGCAACGGCCTGCTTGGACAGATCGTCGTAGATGACCAGGGAGTGCTTGCCGTTGTCACGGAACCACTCACCGATGGAGGCACCGGTGAAGGGAGCCAGGTACTGCAGGGGAGCGGCCTCGGAGGCGGTGGCGGCAACGACAATGGAGTACTTCATGGCATCAGCCTCCTCCAGGGTCTTGACCAGCTGGGCGACGGTGGAACGCTTCTGACCAACGGCGACGTAGATGCAGTACAGCTTCTTGGTCTCGTCGGAGCCCGAGTTCCAGCGCTTCTGGTTCAGCATGGCGTCCAGAGCAACGGCAGTCTTACCGGTCTGACGGTCACCGATAATCAGCTCACGCTGACCACGGCCAATGGGGACCATGGCGTCGACCGACTTGAGACCAGTCTGGACGGGCTCGCGGACGGACTCACGGGGCAGAATACCGGGAGCCTTGAGCTGAGCACGGCGTCTCTCGGTGGTCTTGATGGGACCCTTGCCATCGATGGGGTTACCGAGGGCGTCGACGACACGGCCCAGCATCTCAGGGCCGACGGGAACGTCGACAATCTGACCGGTACGCTTGACGACCTCGCCCTCCTTGACCAGACGATCGGAACCGAAAAGCACGACACCGACCTGGCCGGCCTCGAGGTTCATGCACATGCCCTTGACACCGGAGGCGAACCTAGTTTGAATGTTAGAGAGCTAGCTCTTGGGAGGGAGCTGTTTGGGGGAGAAAAACTTACTCGACAAGCTCCTCAGCCTGAACGTTGGCCATGCCGTGGACACGGGCGATACCATCACTGTGCAATGACACTTTTGGTCAGTAAATTGGAAGGGACACTCGAGTGTGGGTTGTGTGTGTGTGTGTAGATGAATTGGTTCGGTTCGGTTCCGGGACGACTGAGGGAATTTGCTCTCTTTTTCTTTTGCTGCAATTGTGGATGTGTGGCTGATGCCGAGGCGGATGATGTGTCGTCGATGTAGTTTTTTTTCCCTCGCGTCCCGGTCATGGCGAAAGCGGAGGGGAACGGAACAGAACCGAACCGAGCCGAGCCGAATGTGATTGAATTTGATTGAACTGGACTGAACTGAATTGATGTCATTCAAGAAACGTACCCAACAGAGAGGACGCGGCCAGTCTCGGCGAGGCCGGCCTCCTCCTGGACACCGCGGATTCTCTGCTCGAGGATGGACGAGACCTCGGTGGGCGAGGCCTTGTCGGCGTAGGTGCGGGCCTGGATGGAAGAAGCGTTGAAGACGGCAGGGGCGGCGTTGCGGGCCTATGGAAAAATTGAAGAAAAGGATCACTGTTAGCCGAGCCGCCGAGGGGGAGGGCGTGGAGTGGAGTGGAAGTAGATGACAGATGGACGCCGGTTCGCAGGCCGCTAGGCTGGGCTCGGGGGGGGGCTCGGTCATGGGTCAATTGCAGAGTTGGCGACATCAATTGAGCTTCCCGAGGCCGCCGGCGATGGCATTGGGCGACGCGAGGCTGGCCAATGATGGAATTGGCCATCGTGGTTTTCGGAGCACTGGAACGGAACGGTGGAGGGCGAGGCAATGCAACAAACAGAACGTGGGCTTGAATTGATTAGACTTACAGCCGCAACTCTGCCAGCGGCAGAGAGGGCCCGCGACGACTGACGAAGGGCGGTCCGGAACATATTAGAGATTTAAGGGGTAGCTGATCACAGCAAAAGAATCAATTGCAGCCGGGTGCAATTGAGGAAGAGGGGAGATGCGGATGGTGATGGCTGGCTTGGGGGAATGAGTGCAAAAGCGGACTTTTTTGCAAGAGGCCAGTGGGCAAGAAAGATGGGAAACGACGGGTGGACCCGGAGCTATGCCTCTCCGCCAATCACAGCCCTGTCCCAGTTTTCGTTTTTCTTAGTCAGCCTCGTCTTGGGGGGGAGTCCGCCAGCTGGCAAGGGCTGTATTTTTTTCTGGTCTCACTGAATCTGTCGTGAGGCCCACTGTCTGTCTGCTGTTTGCAGGTGGCGAGGCCGGCGGCCCAGGAAAAGCTAGGCCAAACAACAAGAATCTCAGCGTACACACACACACACAACAGCCAGACTGCCAAACTGCCAGCCATTGAACCTGCCAGCCCGCCAATTGCACCCCAATTCTTGCCTGCCAGCATCAATTGCCTCTGTCCCATAACATGTTCCCATATTTGGATCCTCGCGCTCTTTGTTGTCTTCGTGCTGTGCTCTGCTGTGCTGCTGTTGAAGTTTTTCTCATTTTCTCAACCCAAGCCCACTACGCGGAGTAATTCGGGAATCTGACCACTCAGCGCCCTGCCTGCCCTGGAGCCTGTAATTTTAGGTGTCAATTCTGTTTTTTTTTTCTGGGGCCACACACCTTACACACCTTACTTACATAGCAACCAGCGTGCGTGCATCTTCCAAGAAACCAAACCTCTTCCTCTGGGCCGGCCGGGCTGCTGTGGAGGTGAGGTCTCACTGCTCATTGAGCTCTCACAATCCACGCATTGATCCAAGAATACCCCGTAGCCGTAAGTGTCGGAACTGCTAGTTTCACGAATGCCCATGTAAGCTCATTGTCTCCAGGAAGCTGTCTTGTAGACCATTGAGAGGCGCGGCATTGTGCTGTCCCATATGTTAGGGTTAGTAACACGAGGAATCACCAAGGTGGTGAGGACCAGTGGTTCAACGAGTCTTGCTCGAGGCGACGCCAAAAAAAGACGTGCAATGACTGTCGACCGAGATCTCCTCGAAGAAAGACAACCGAAAGTCTTCATCTCCACAGCATCTACAAACATTCACACACATCAAGCCGCCTTCCCCCCGCTCTCCCGGTAGCCCAGGACACAAGGCTCCTTTTTTACTTTGGAAAAAAAACGGAATTGAAAGATCACGATGTGTTACAAGCCGGCAAGGAACGCCGGTCGGTCTTATAGGCCGAAGCTCGACTTCTGAAAGAAGATCGAGTATGGATTGTAGCCGTCAGAGACGGCCGGAAAATACAGACCAATATGCTCCCAATAACTCCCAACCGTGGTGGTGTTTCCCATGTTCTGCTTGTGTACTGTGTTACCCTTCTCCCCAGCGCCCGCGAGACACTCGGGTGCGTCTGGTCAGCAGTAGACTGGACGTCCGAGGTCACAAGAGAGATGATTTTGAAAGAAAGAAGTGGTTGCTTTTTGATATTCTTTTTTTTGGTTTGACAAGTGTGGTTTTGCTTTTTGAAGACAAGCGTCTGGCGCATTTACCGGACAATGCCGTCGAAGCGAGACTTGAACCACTTGACGGTCTCCTCACGCTTGATGCGGTGGGTGGAGCCGATGCGGCCAGTGGCACGGCGACGGCGGGAGACACGCTCACCAGGGCGGGTCATGCAGCAGTAGAAGTCCATGCCGTAGATACCAATGCCGGGGTCGTACTTGATACCCAGGTCGATGTGCTCGCTGATACCGAAGCCGAAGTTGCCGGTCTCGGAGAAGTTGCGCTTGCGGAGCTCGTACTCCTTGACCTTCAGGCCACGCTCGATGATCTCCTCAGCCTGTAGAAGCGGTGGTTAATTAGCAAGCCTGCTGATGGGAGGAGTGGCAAATATTGGCATATCTGGGGATGAGGAAAACGTACCTTGGGGCCACGGACGGTGACGTGGACGGAGATCTTTTCGTTACGGCGGATACCGAAGGTACGGACGGTGTAACGGGCCTTGGAGTAGACGGGAGTCTGACCAGACAGCTGCTCAAGCACCTCTGTTGTATTGGTTAGTTGTCTGACGTCTCCAAATGCAAAAGAGAGTCGCCGAGATTGCGAGGTTGAACATACTGGCGGCACGGGTCAGTCTGTCACCAGATTCACCGACGGAGATGTTCAGAACCAGCTTCTGGATCTTAAGATCCCGCATGGGGTTGGAGGCCTTCTCAGCAGACATTTTGACGGTATAGGTATCGCACGGCGAGTTTGTCGATATGTGATGGGTTGGTTAGCAGAAAGTCGAGATTTGGCTACATTCAGAAATTCTGACCAATTTCGTTCACCTTGAATTTTGGACAAAAGTGGGGAGGGCACAAAAACCCTCCCGTTGTGTGTGGCTTACAAGGCGTTATCGGGCCTATCGATAGGAGATAAGACGACTGGAGCCAGCGAGCCGTCTCTGCTATTGCGCAACCGTACTGCGGGTCCAGCCTTGCCAGCATGGCAGCAGCCTTCTCAGCCTTTCGCCCTCAGCCTTGATCGAAAATCCTGAAGTGGCATTCACGATAGCTCCCCGTGCTTTTTGCTGCCCATCGATCCTATTTTGCGACCCAAGCCAGCAAGTATTTTGAGCCTTTTGCTGGACGAGACGACACACAGCCCTCCGATATCTCTATACATCTCTACACAGGCGTCATCAGCTCGCAGTCTTTCTTCCTCCCCCCCCCACAACCGCAGCCCACTATGTCGGCCTCTATGAACAAGCAGGGCAAGATGGTACGTCACAGCTCCCCCCTCCTCCGCTTTGGCAGCTATCGGCTGCCAGTGCCCACTGCTTGCGTGCTATTACTAACCATATCGACAGGCCGGTTATGTAGGTCTCTCCCTCGTCTGAGACGCCCGAACAATGCTACAAGCCTGCGCAATGGACGCTGGGCGCTGGACGCTGGACGCTGGACATGTTTGACTGACCGCACGTTTGCGTCGTTTTGCACTCCTTAGATTAACTGGCGCATGCGCGTGACGCTGAACGACGGCCGCCAAATGACTGGGCAGATGCTGGCGTTCGACAAGCACATGAACCTGGTGCTCGCCGATACGGAGGAGTTCCGCCGCTACAAGCGCAAGAACGAGGCCGCCAGCAACAGTGTTGAAACGGAAGAGAAGCGCACGCTCGGCCTGATTATTTTGAGAGGCGCCCAGATCATCTCGCTGTCGGTCGAGTCGCCACCACCCGCAGACGCCAGCGCGCGCCTGGGCAAGACGTCGTCCGGCCTGGCCACCACCCTGGCTGCCGGCCCTGGTGTGGCCCGACCTGCCGGCCGCGGTGCTCCCATGGCTCCCCCGACTCTGGCTGTACGTTGTGCATCGCAACTCCCGCGCTGCGAAAACGCGCAGCGAAAACCAACGTGGTGCAGATTTGCTAACATCAAGATGAATAGGGTCCTGCTCCCGGCGTTGGTGGTGCTGCCCCGCCTCCCGGCTTCCCGTCGTTCCCTGGAGCTCCTGGATTTGCTGGCCGCGGCGGTAAGTTGTTCTCCTGCCTAACCAATAGCAATAGGAGTGCTGGCGACTAACACACGTGACTGACCTCTACCTAGCTCCCCCCGGCTTCCCCGCTGGCTTCCCGGCCCCGCCCAACTTCCCGGGTGCGCCTCCCTTCCCCGGCGCGCCCCCGGGCTTCACGGGCGGTGCTCCTCCGCGATTCGATCCCTCGGCGAGACGATGATGGGCGGAATAGACTACGACGACGACTACTACTGCTGCTACGACGACGATCACGTGTCGGGAAAAAGAAGGGACAAATATTTTCTTGAAATTGGTGCTTTTTCTAAGTTCAATATGGTTTTAACGCTGTGTTATTTTTGTTGTTCGGGAAGGCTGGCGTTTGGCTTACTGTTTATCATATCTCTTCAACGGACAGACACATGTACTTTTGTTCGACCGATACCACAACATGCGCGCACGCTCTCAAGTTATATGCGATTTACGTTGGATCAGTGCGGCCAGGGCCAGCTGGGTCCCTCAGGCTCAGGAGGTAGTGAGTGAGTTGTTTATATTGTTGTGTATGTGCAAAATTACTAATTAAAACTCGCGAAACTAAATGCAATGGAAGGAAATGAAACGAAACGAAATGCTACCGCCGTCTAGGGGGAGTCTCTATCTAATGTGCCGGGGGATGCGGCTGTCTGCGCCGCTTATACGCGGTGGTCCTCCTGGGACCCCATGGACTGGTAATTGTTCATGTGGATGCCCTTGTCGGACTCGGACTTGATCCGCATCTGGTCCTTCTTGAGGTCGTTGATGGAGCTGACGATGGCGAAGATGACGGCCCACACGCCGGCGAGCACGGCGTAAGCCACGACGACCTTGGTGCTGGCGTCGGTGCTGGAGATGCCCAGGCCGCCGTTGACGATGCCGAGACCCAGCAGCAGTCTGCCGTACCAGATGTGGCCGTAGCTGATGGCGCCGCGGGTCTTGTGGGCAACGAAGTAGCGGTGGTGCAGGTAGCCGGTGATGGGCTGAATGGTCAGGCCGGCGCAGACAACGGCGCCAATCAGTTGGTGGCAGTCATCAAAGAGCTGGGAGAGAGAGGATGTTAGTCGAGGACCACAGACGGGAGGAGAGCAGCAGCAGGGGCGGGCAGAGGGCAAATGCAACTTACGATATCGGTCTTGTTGGCAGCGGCGTGGCCGTAGCCGTAGCCAATCCACATGCCGATCATGGCGAGGATCTGCACGATGCCGTGGATAGCCCACTGGTGGAGGGCGGGCATGATGACGGTGCCGAGGGGGTACAGCATGACGAACATGGAAGCCATGAGCCAGCCGTGGATCTTGAGCAGGTCCTTGTTGTCGCCGCTGCCGCCACCGCCGCCACCGCCGGCCGAGACCAGCACAGTGCTGCTGTCAGTGGCAGTGCCGAGCGGGTTGGACGCGCTGGCGACGGCCACGAAGGGGTTGGAGTCTGAAGCGATGGAGGCGGCGGAGAGGTCGATCTTGAACTCACCAGTGCCGTCGTGCACGTCAATGGACTCGGTGGTACTGGCCGAGTCGAGCGGCGAGCCGCTCTTCCACGCGGACCCCCACTCGGTGCTGGAGGCGCCGAGCTGCATGGACCCGATGCCCCAGTTGTCGCAGTTCTCGCACACAAAGTTGGCCGTCATGACGTTGTTGGCCACGCCGGAGCCGGCGAGAAGCCGCAGCTTGGTGTCGCTGTGGGGCTCGGGCGTCACCTCGCCCACGGCGAGGCGCGTGCTGACGGTCACGTTGCCGGCGCCGTCGGTGTACATGACGAAGAGGTTGGCGTCCTTCATGCCGTGGCCCATGCCGATGGACACCCACGTGTAGCTTGTGCTGGCCTGCATCTGGATGTAGATGTTGCCAGCATTGCTGGAGATGGTGGTCTCGGGCACACCGACCTGGAAGCAGAAGCCGTTGGAGTCGAAGCAGGAGCTGTGCAGCGCAGCGGAGGCGGATGCTGTAGACGAGAGGAATAAGGGTTAGCTGTGAATAGTAGCAGAGTGTGCATAGTGTTAGGGTTTGACTTACACAGCATGGCGGCCAAAGCCCAGGGGGAAGCCGAATGGAGTCTCATGATGATGGAAAAGACGAGATTGCCGAAGTCAACAGCAATGAAGAAGAAGAAAAAAAAACAAGAGAAGAGAAGAAAGAAGAGAAGCACCAAAATGTCAAGTGGGAAGCAAGTGGTTGAGAACGGAGAGCCTGAGCAACAAGAAGTAACCGAGGGAGGACGAGGAGGCGAGACGGACAAGACACTTATATATCAGCAGCAGCAAGGAAGTGCACAGCAAACAGCACACAGCACACAGCATGACAGGATAGTTTGCGGCAGTGTGAAAATCCCCTCCTTGATTCATTTCCTCGGCCAAGACGACGAAGAATTTCTGGGGCTTCTCTTAGTGTGGCCTGAAAGAGACACGACGCTAAGTCCAGGGCAGAGTTCCAGGCTCCTTGGATACCGCCTCTTCTGCCAAGGGACTGGTTACGTATGTCTTCTTTCTTGGCTTCCACGGACAAGCAGCCAAGCAGCAGAGAGAGAGAGAGCAGGCGGAGGATGAGGATGGCTAGAGGGCTGCAGGCACAAAGAGGAAACGATCTGCCAAGAGAGCAAGATTCGTGTCACGCTCAAATACAGCGCATCTCATTGGCGAATATAGGCATCGGCGGTTTCACGTCGACTCTGACATGGAGTTGGGCTGTGTACGAAGGTGGAGGAGGACTTGGCCGGGCCTGGCAGAAGGAGGGGGAGGGGGAGGGGGAGGAGGGGGAGGGGCTGGGATGGGATGGGCGAGGACACAGGACGGACAGAGGTGAGAGTGAGTGAGGATCAAGACGAGCCAAGGGCTGGACAGGGCAAGACACATGCTACCAATGCAGATTCGGATGCTTAGTGTGCCCAAGGACAGTTAGCACTGTCTAGTAACTGGGGAGAAGAAGGACTGTGAGCAGACAAAAAAACCTTTGAGCCAAGACATGCATAGCCCAAACGAGTACGTATGAAGATCGCGGCAAGAACGATAAGGGCTTAGCAAACATGGAGAAAACAGTAAACTAAAGTAATGTAAGCGAGGGGGTACATGGCATGCACGCAAGAAGGAAGAGGGGAGGAGGGGCAGCAAGCCAGCCAAAGGCTAGCCAAAGGCCAGCCGGAGAACACACCCACGGGTGAGGAGAGGGCCAGGATCCCAGCGCGCGCGCGGTAGTTGCTTAGCTGCAAACAGGGAGAGTGAGTGAGTTGAACAGAAGTGGGCAAACGTGAACAAGTGAGAATCGAGGTGCTGGGTATACAGGGGCCATCTTCTGTACCTGTACCCTAACACTAGCCACTAGCACGGCTCTCCGTCAACCTCCCGCCATTCCCTTTGCCCATTGCCCCCCCACACACACAGACGCTGCTCACCATAGCATCACAATTTCCTTTGCCCAGCTCTTCATCTTATTGCAAGCTGCGATCTTGCCCAATGCACTGACAGGATCACGCACTGGACTTTGTAACCACATTCTTCTGATTGGCCTCTCTACCTCCCTCGCGCCCTTCTCCCTTCTCCCCCCCCCCCCCCCCACCCCCCCCCCCCCACCCCCCCCCCCCACCCCCCCCACCCACCCCCCCC
>JAXHKQ010000281.1:0-28242 GCA_038407185.1 Chalaropsis ovoidea | reverse complement strand
TGTCACTCTGGATCTCGACAGTGGGGATGCTGTTGTTGGGGAGCCTCTTGTCACTGTGGAGCCTTCTATTACCGAGGAGCCTCCTGTTACTGAGCTTTCTGTCACTGAGCCTTCTGTTGCTGAGGAGTCTTCTGCCTGGTTTTGCTCTGCCCTGCCCTCGGCTAAGAGAGACGATTGAATAAGGTTGAGATAGAGATAAGTAAAGAAAGAGAGAGAGAGAGAATTTTAGAGACACTTTGCTCTTTTGCCTGCCTTGACCTTCAGGTGGTCCCTACGCCTCGGCGTTATGGGGGGAGGTCGCCTCCACGGCCACTTGTGCCCTTTTCAGCCGCCCTTCACCACACCAGCACAGCCTTCCGACGATGAGGTCAGTCTATACTGCTGATATCACGAGCAAGACTTCTTCTGTCTCTCTTTTCCGAGTCTCTTGTGCTGGAATCTTCACCCTAGCGGGACACATCCTTGGGGCCCCCTCCTCCCCTAGTCCTGCTACCTGTTTACGATGGAGAAATCTGGGGAGGAGAGAAAGTAGGGATGGGATAGAAGCCGAGCTCGCTGGATACAACTGCATTAGGAAGGGGAGTGGAAAAAGGCAGAAAAGCTTAACAGGCTGGGTGCCGGCAGTGGCAAAGGCCTTTGGCGAGGTCTCTGTGTGCTGCGTCCTGTTCAGTCGGTCATTCGTCATTCGCAGTGTATTCAAGACAGGCAGAGACACGCACTCCCGTTATAGCTCAGACAGAGAGACATGTAAGCCCAAACCAACCATAGCAGGGCCAAATGAAAAGGGTTGCAGACACCCGGCCTCATGCCTCCTCCTCTAATACGAGCTACCCATAGTGCAGCAGGCCTATAGCATCCCACCGCAGGATCGCCTACCTTACGTAAAGGCAAAGCAAAGCAAAGGTAACTAACTCAGACATGGACACTCTACAACAATGTGCCCATATCCCAGCGCAGCACAGAAGTCTTTCTTAGTTGTTTGTTTGTTCACGCCCGAGCCCACGACACTAGAGAGAATAACGTTACCTGTGTCTATACAAGATCATGGCGCACCGCTAAGCTTCCTGCTCGCCTCTGCCCAGCATGACATCACAGCCACCTCCCTCCAGTCTTGCCCTCTTATGGTGCTCCTTTTTACAGATCTTGAGGTGTGATGGAGCGGGAACAGCAGACATGCTAGTGTTGTATTCTTGTTCCATGTCCCATGCTGCATACACGATGTTTTCGCTGCAAATGTGAGGCCGCAGCAGGATCGCCATACAACACCCAACATCCAACTCAGTTCATGCGATCGGCCCCTTGTGCGTTGTTTGCGGCCAGTCCAGATCTTCGGTCCCCAGCGCCAGATTCTTGCTATGGCCTTATGTAAGCATAGTCTGGCTCGCTGATCAGTTTCCACATCAGAAATCAAGACTCTGCATGGCAATCTGGGCTTTCTCAGAAAAGAAAGACCCGGGACAAAACCTCGTATACAGTCAAGTCATGTGAATAACACTCAGAGCTTGGAGGGAATATTTCGACTTCACTTGTTTCCATTGGGGTTAGCCGGGCTCACCTACATCTTTCTGGGTTAACATTGCCAAACAGGTGCGTGATCCAATAAACCACACCGCCACCAACTCTCGCTATCAGCTTAAAAATCTTCTACCCATCACCGAAACTAACTGGACGAGCGCTGTTGACTGAGGCAAAACCAAGCAAATGTCAAGGTGCAGTCCATCTGCGCATAAACCAAAAGGGCAAGTACGGGTTCTATATTTAGCGCACCTGCCCTTCCTTTATTTCTTCGTTCCTTCCTTTATCATCCCTGCACGCCTTCCCAAACCGACGAAGCAAACGAACGAGGACAACGCTTGTTTGGACAGCAACTGCAAAAAAGAAAGAAGGACAAAAAGAAAAAGAAAAACACAAGGACGGCCGTGGCCAAGCCCAGAACTGGAATCCTTTGTCCGTATACATATACAACCACCATTAAGGACTGGCTCTGGGTGTGCTATCACCGCAAATCTTTCTCTTCTGCTGTGTCGTTACTCACCCCTAAACCAACACAGAAGCCCCCCTCGATCTTGCAGACATCCTCCGACTCAGAGGCCGTTGCAGACAAGCCAACTCTAGTCTAGACATGGCAGCCGTCAGTCGGCATGCCCACAGACAGTGAAGTAAGGCGTGTCTTTCTTGGGCTGCCTCACATTGCTCACACTGCTCACACTGCTCACACTACCCACATGTACCAAATAGAAAGCGGTAGCTCTTGCAACGACGTTCTTCTCGCCCAGCCAAGCCCAAGACACGGACAGCAAGTACACCATGCGTTGAATGTACTCGAGTATGTATCTTTGTTGAACAGCCCCCCAAAGTCCGGCACCCGTTCTGGGTGGTACCCATCGAGAGGATCGTGATATCTACAGCCCGTGTCCCATCAACCGCACAGGAGCCAGCCAACCTCCTCAACAACCAGTACGCCGAGACCATACGTGGACAAAGCCCGTTGGTTGTCTCTCCAGCCCAAACCCAAAAACCCGGGACCAGCAAGCTACAGCCGAGACAATGATCCAGCGTTGAACTTGTCTCTTACTAAAAACCCTCTTTCCCGCCCTTGTCGTCTGTTCAGTCTTGCAAACAGGCAGTCTTCCTGTGAACTATTGGTAGTCCCGCCCGCCTTGCACTCATTCCCAGAGTCATACAGCAACTCGAGAAGATCCCCATGCTCCCCCCCTCCCCCCAGAAGCTTTAACCCGGGCCATCGCTCCCTAGCCCTCCAGTCCACGTTTCAGCGTGTTACTGCTGCCGCCACCAACTACAACTACCGTCGGTCCAGCCGCCGCCGCTGCCGCCGCCACCACATACCACTTCCTGTCACCTGTCAGTTGACACACCTCACCAAGCACGCAACAATCCAGTCGGCCATACCAGTCCAGAAGCTCTACGAAATCGGCCCAATGTGTCAAAGGAGCAAAGCACGGATCGAGAAAGACATGTGGGCATATAACAACAGACGTACGTGCGTTGTGTCCAACGCACTCCGATATCGACGCAAGTATTCACGCAAAGCACATCCCGTCACTGCTCAGACAAGATGACATCCAGGTAGGCAGAAAGCAAAGAAATATGAGATCCAGAAGAAGGAAGTTCCATTGTTATTTTGTCTAGTATTTGCAGACAAAACAGAGAAGAAAAAATGAGACAGCATGACAAGCAAAACCAAAAAGAAGAAAAAGAAAAGACGAGCATACAACCATCGCTATGCAAGTACCAGAACAAGAAAACACAATGTTTCATTCTGTCAACCGTATAGACAAAAGATACCACAAAGGGAATATAGAGAAAAAAAAAGAACCAAGAAAAAGCCAACAGGATGCAGTGTAAAGATGCTGATACTAGCACCCAATGTAAAAAGAAAACCAAGTAAAGACATGAGAAAGAAAAGAAAGGACAAAAGCAGACAGCTAGGAAAGAAAACAAAGAAGAAAAAAGGGCGCCAAAAGACAAGAGGCTTCAGTCGTGGTGCAAAGAGAGGAGCAAGCATCAGGGCAACAGCGTGTGTAACATAAGCCTGGAACTTGTATGTGCTCACAGCAAATCTGCATGTTGGAAATCGTGTACAGATAGATGCCTCAGGTCTATAGATCGAGTCCACCATCAAGGCAGAGAAACGAAGGTGAAAGAAGGACGTCAAGTTGAAAAAAGAAGAAAAAGAAAGAGGTAACGAATGTGTGTGGCCCAGCAACTAGGAGTGCGATACCGTCGTCGGTGTCGTTTTTCAGGGACCCTGGGACGTCTTCTCCAGCGCTTCATATGGCGGGTATCTGTCGGTGTAGACAAAGGAGGGTGGGCATTGAGGAATGCCATAAACCCAGGTAAATGTTGTGAAAAGATGAGAGCTACCCAAATATTAATGGGGCTTTTTGTGGGCAAGAAGAGAAAAGCCTGCTTCGATAATGGCAAAATGATGATGGTGGTATATGCAAAGATGGGAGCCCCCAGTCCAAATAAGGCGTTGGTTGGGTTTAAATCGGATGACGATAGATAGGGTTCGAGGTGAAGACATGCTGGAGTAAGAATGGCATGTAGAGTCGCCGAATCATCGTTTGTTGAAGAAAATGTTGAGCGGGGAGATGATGATGATGATGTCAGTCAGGGTTGGCCATTTTTTAGTGGCAAAGGCGGGTTACGAGATAGAGGGGGTTATTCGGTCATGGAGTCGGCAAGGAGGTAGGTCGAGACATCGAGAGATCGGGGGGAGAGGTCGAGACATCGAGGTGGATCGAGGGGGACATGTATCGTGAAGTTGGTTGCAAAAGTTGGAACGGCTCATTGGCCGTGGGGTCCTTGGGGCGGGAAGCCGCTCCCCGGGAATCGACCTGGTTGGTAGCCGGAGCTTTGTGCTGCAAGCCAGTTTGCTTGGTCGGCTTGTTGCTGCAATAGTTGCTGCTCGGCAGGCACTTTGATGTCCTGGCCTGGCCGGGTATTTTGTGCAGAGCTACTCCCGGGCTTGATGTTGGTGACGGCCATGGCAATTGAGGCTACCACGTAGCCACGCAACTCCTCGTCTTCGGCCATGTCCTCCTTTTGCAGGCGAACCCTCTCGTTCTTGTCCAGATTTTGGCGGCGAATGTTCTTGATTTCCTGCATGATGTACATCATGACTTCCTCGGGGCAGCGTGTCCGATCAGCAGCGCATTCGCTCTTCCGCACATATCTGCGGGAGACATCAGTGGCGCCGTCGATGGAGAAGGCAACGCAATAAGACATCTTCTTGTTCCAGCCCTCGGTGTAGATGGTTGGCCGGTCCCATAGTTCCTCGACGGCATCGACGTGCACCCATCGGTTCTGATGGTCCGAGTAAACCTCGGTCCAGACGTAGTCTTCGGCGTTCCATACCCAGCGGACACGGCCGCCGACCGCACGGCAGAGCATGCCAAAGCAGTTGGCCCACTCGCCTACGCGGCCTCTGCGAGTGTGGAGCAGGCGCCAGACGTCGCCATAGCGGGGGAATCGTTCGTAGGCACCGCAGCCACCATTCGAGCATCTGTACAGCTCTACTCGAAGAGCACCGCAGGCGTTCTCTTCAGGGGTGGGCTGGGTCATGCCCTGGGCGACTGTGGGCGTATGGCATACGGGGCAGGGGGGGTTGTTCACCCAGCTGAAAAAGGAGCGCTTGAACCATCTGCAGAGAAGGTGTTAGTAAGTGTGGTTGGTGGCGGGTGTTGTCTGTTGGCAAAGCAGAAAGCAAAGCTGGGTGGGTGGCCTACCTAAGAAGGGCACGGATTACGCAATCCTGATAACCCCACTCGGGACGATCCCGACCAAGAGATTCGGCCTGTGCTCTCATTAATTGCGACTCCTCTTCGGCTTCGGCGTAGATGCGATCCAGAGGGATAGTTTGCAGGGCCTCGTCGAGCAGGCCGGGGTTTTCGTATTTGGTGGGGGTTAATGCCAAGCTGATCATCATACTGCGGAAGACTTGGGATTCGCGGTCGTCGGCGTTTGGCGGCACGGGAATCTTGGGGAGATAGCGGACTGAGGAGTAGTTTGGCGGGGTGTTGAAGGAGTGGGCGGCCATGGGTGAGGGTGAAGCGGTGGCAGGCAGAAAGGGCGATCGGGCACTGGAGTCTGAGGAGTCGTGGATGGTGGGCGAGCCCTGGCGTTGAGCAGTGCGAAAGTCATTCATGCGCTTTTCCTTGAGGAGGGACTCGAACTTGACTCTGAGGTCCCGGGCCCATTCTTCGCCATAGGTGGAGTTGTTGCCGGATTGGCGCCAGTCTTGGTTTTGGCCATTCATGGTTGGATTTGGATGTGGAAGTGTGCGATTAAAGAATAGAGATGCGAGAAAGAGAGAAGGGGAAAAAAAAAAAAAAAAAGCAAAGCAAAAGGGGGTCAAGCAGAGATCAAGACAAATGCCATGTAGCAAATGGGTGTGCCAAGAAGGGAAGAATCCCAAATCAGGAGCCCAACTAACACTTGACGTCTAGCAGGAGGAAAAGAGAGACACAGGACAGAGTATGCCGAGTGATGCGGCCGTGAGTGTGCGTGTGAGTGTGTGTTGGTGATAGTTGCGAGATCCGTGGAATCGTCTAGATGGTCATCAGCGGTCGTCTAGATGGTCATCAGTGGTCGTCGGCGGTGATGATGTCGTCGAGTTTAGAGTCGGAGATGGTGTGACGATTGGAGCCGTGCTTGGCGAGTAGATTCGTGGCGATATTATTGTTGATGTAGTTTGGCGCTGGCAGAGCGGAAATGGCGATGTTTTGTTGTTATTGTTATTGTCGCTCGGTGATGGGGAGGGATGAAAAAGAAAGGTCGAAGATGATTGAAGAGGAGGAGGAGCTTTCGTCACCAAGTCGTCTGTGGCGGTTGCCTCTTTTGTTGAGATGGTGATTCGTTAAGTAAGAACAATGAAAAAAAAAGGAAGGAAGAAAAATATCAGCCCAAAATTCGGCGTCGCTGGTTTTGATGATATCCAAAAAAGAAAATCGAAAAAAAGAAAGAATTTTAAAAGGTGCGTCGTGGTCAAGCCGAAGATTGATGATTGATGATTGAAGAAGTGAAGATTGAAGCTGGGAATCCAGAGGCATGAGTGGGTGGATATTGTGGGTACCGGTAGCGGGCAATAGCCTACTCTAGGAACTAATGCCTGCTTGGCATGGAAGAAAGAAGCTGCTGATTACGCTGCTTCGCTTGGGTGTTGCGTTGCTTGTTCTTGCCCTTTTTTTCCTGTCTTCTACTCTATTGCGTATGCTTTTTGCTCAGGATTAACACACGGCACAGAGATCAACAGGGAAGAAAGAAAAAGCACCCCGTGCAATTCTCGTAGAAACGGGAGAGGAGGGGGGGATAGTGCCTGGTTCAAGAAGCTTTGCTGGTGCGTTTCGGGCCAATCCAGGGGAGTACAGAGAAAAGAGACAGGGGGAACAAGGATGGGCCTATGCGGAGGTAAGTGTATACGCGTCAGCTGTGTGACAACAGGCCAATCAGCGAGTCCTGCGGTGTCAATTCGAACGTGGGTAGGGAAGTTGGCAGTCGCAAACAGCAAGCAAGACACCCAAGAATGGCACAGGGTACGTCGATACTTACTTACAGCCAAGTGTGGAGAAAGCCACAGGCAGAAAGGTGGCGGTAAATTGTGGCTTGACTGATCTGCCTTGTACAAATGTACATACATCCACAGACGCAGACACTCCCAGAAGTTGACCTCGTTATGCTTTTCGTGCCCTTCTCTTTTTCTTTTTTGATTTTTTTTCGGCGCCAGTCCAGCTCCTTTAGCTGTATAGTCTCGAGCCTGGCGATAGCCGACTCAGATGTCCACGTACTCAGTCCAAGCTACACTGCAAGCCATGTATTTTCGCCCCTAGCCAGAAAGTCCCCAGCCTAGGGCAGGCTCAAGAGAAGAGGCAGCAGAACAGGAAGTGGGGCCTGTATTTGGTTTGGTACAATTGGGCACGACCTTGCATGTACTTGGTAGAACGTTCGGGGAGAAAGTCTGCCCACTTTCGCACCCGGCTGTCCACCGCATAGAGACAAGCTTGCAAGCTAGAGGGGCGATGACGAGGCTAATTCTGTCTCTGTTTGGCACAGCCTCAACAAGATGTGCCTTTACTTGTTTCTGTGTGTTCTTCACTAAGGGGATAATGTGCAGAAAGGAGGGAAAGCCCAAGCCAATGTACGATTTTTTTGTTTGTCTGTTCATCTGTGTTTTGGGTCTTGCAGCCAGTGCAGCCAGTCCAGTGAATGCGACATGCTCCACGTAATGCAGTCAAGCGGTCAATTTCCTATATAGCGGGTGTTCGTCAACCCGTCGAGTCGCCATCAGAAATCAGTGCCAAGCCGTTGTCGTCCCGCGCGCGGTCGATGGATGTGGGCGTCGCTGTCGTCGTCGTTGTCGTCTTCCGCTTCGTCGCCCGTCGCCCGTCGCCCTTGGCGTTCGCATGCGCCTTTGCCTTTGCCTTTGCCTGTGCCTATGCATCTGCCAAGACCTTAAAAAGAACCACGCCGTCACCAGATGCAACATTCACATGCACAGAGACGCAAGCAAGCAACCAAGATGGATGGATGTGGTTATGGCTGTTCCATCTGCCCCAAATGGAGCCAGACTCAAAGGCAGGGGGCAGAGTACAGACAGACTACAGACTACAGACTACAGACTGCAGACTACAGACTCGGCCGGGGCGACCCTGGCCTTTGGTGACCTGGTCTTGACAAGTCGAAGCCGCAATTTGTGTTGAAGTGTAGATATATGTATTGTATGATCGACAGGTGCCACGTTCAAACGCAGGTGCCAGTGGCCAGCGCTATAAGGGTCGCTGTAAAATATCATCTCACCCGCCTAAAAGCCCCTCAGCAGCCTAAAAAAACCCCTTGGAAGCCAGCCAAGCCGCCCTTAGCAGCCAAGCCAAGCCAAAATGCTCTCTTCTGGCCTCTAGCCCAAAAGCCTGAAACCCAGCCCCCCCCCTTCTGGCTCTCTCTTTTTTGTCCTTCCATCTTTCTATCGCTGCAGCGCATCCAGGCTTTCCCTAAAGTCCCCCCAAGTCCCAAGTCACGGGCCAAGGCCGCGTCAGCCCCTGCCATGGAAAGATTGGTGCTTGCGCGTTGCGTTACATCCGCTCTTTCGTGTAGGTTTGTTTGCATTGATTAAATGTTGGAATTTATTGTTTGCTCCTGTGTCATCATCTACATTAGCCTCGTTCAACGAAGCTTCGCAAGCCTCTTTTTTTTTTCTTTTTTTTTTCTTTTTTTCCTTTTTTCCTTTTTTCCTTTTTCCTTTTTCCTTTTTCCTTTTTCCTTTTTCCATCCGTTTCTAGTTCGGCAGAAAATACCGACATAAACCCCAAAAACCCTCGTTTTCTGTGATGCCGCGCTATAACCCAGATTCGTTTTCTCTCGCCATCGTCAAGAGAAAACATGGGACGATATGATCTCGCCCATACAAAAAGGGACCATATAACTAAATGCCAGCTCAGCTGTAATATTTACGTCCATTCTGTATTTTCTCATATGCCCCTTCAAGGCCTTGTCTCATACATCGTATGGCGTTCTTTGTTGGGTTGGGCTCTCTCCCTCAACAGTCTCATTAGAAGCAGTGCCAGAACGACATCTGCAGGGCTTAGGGTTCGCCGCTTATGTATCTTCTAATTAACCCTAATTGATAACTTCATTGTTCAGATTCAGACTCAGACTCGCTACTTGCTACACAACTCAATCCAATCGTACAGCAACCTCAACACCATAGATTCTGTTTCTCAGGGCCCAGAAGAACACGTGAATAATGCTAACTATAAACAAAACAAGCAAAGCCCTCCACCAGCTCACACAACTCTGCAAGCCCAACGCCTACAAACAGCCGCAAATAAAAAGAATATAAGAAGCACAAGAAAGAAAAAAAGAAAAAAAAGAGAACGCCATTTATCCCCTCTTCGGCACTGTGCGGCTAATTACATTGCCCACACTACCGCCCCTTTTCATGCGCTCCGGCATATCTTTCCGGCAGGTCCACCTCCCACAGCGGCCTCTCAATCAACGCCACCTCAACACCATCCTCACCCCCTGCGGACAGCGGCACCACACCCAGGATGTGTCTGTACTTGAATGTGAACCCATATGCCTTTGGTTTTGTCATGCCATCGTCCGCAGCCGAGGCAGCAGCAGACGCCTGGAGCTGCATCTCCTGTGCTCTCCGCTTAGCCAGCTCCGATGTGGCGTCCAGCTCCTCGTCATCGCTCTCGTCCTCGCCGTCCTCTCCGCGGGGCGCCTCGGCCGCAGCCGCCTTGGCGCCATGGCTGCGGTAGTTGTCGTACTCAAACACCTCCGTGACAGCCGCGCTGCCCGTCGTCTGCTTGCCGATGGACACGGGGCCGAGCGTACCGCGGGCCATCTTGCCACCGGCACCAGAGTCGTTGGCGCTGCGCTTGCGCTTGCGCGTGGCTTCCTCGGCGGCCAACAGAGCCTTGGTGGCCTTGTTCACGGGCCGCTCGAGGTCTTGGCTGAGATCCAGCATAAAGACAAACGAAATACCGTACAGCCACGCCCGTGCACCCTCCCACAAAATGCCCTTGACCACGTCACGGGTCTCCAGCATTTGCGTAGGCAGCGCGCTACGGTGGTTGCGGCGCGACCAGCGAGTCAAGGTGCCCTTGAGCGTGTTGAAGGCGGTGACGTTGAAGTTGACAGTCACGGCCAGAAGAATGTAGTCGTCCACATCATCCTTGGACTCGACGGGCGCCGAAAGCGCCTGCTGAGGACTCGAGGGGACGTAGTTGGAGAAAGAAAGCGCCGAGGGAGAGCCAACTAGCTTGGGCAGCAGCGCGCCGCGGGGGTTCTTGACCCACAAGGCCACGGCGTCCTCGTCTTCGTCATCAGAGCCCTCGTCGTCCTCCTCCTGTGACGCACCGGACTGCGCAGATGCAGGGAGGAAGCTCTTGACAACCCAGGTGTCCACATAACCAGCCAGATCAGCAGTGGCAAGGATATTGCTGTCTGCTGAGTAGGCAATCTGGGTAATGCTTCTGTCATAGCGACCAAGACCACTGACAGCCGCCACGCTGCTGAGTTCGCGACCGAAACGCTTCAAACGTTGCACTTTGGGACCGATAACAACAGCCTCGTGCTCTTCCTCTGATGATTTCTGCCTCTGGGTAATCGGGGCCATGTATACGCTATCGCAGCCTTGCACCATGGTGAGCCACTTGCCGTTGGGCGAGATCTGGACAGCGTGGGCACCGAGAGTGGTAATGTTGTCGGCCAAGGGGAGAGAAACAAGGTTGAAAGTCGAAGGCTTCAACGGCGACGAGAAGGAGACACGGAAGGCCTTGATGCTGGAGTTGGTAGCAACAACCAAAACCGAGCCATCGGCGCTGATGGTGGCCGAGGTAATGTGGTTGTCGCCGTTGATCATGATGGTCTTGAGGAGTTTCCAGTTCTCGCGCACGTCCTTGCTGTCATGAGCCTTCTCGGAAAGCAGAGCGTTAAAGGACTTGTGCAGAGTCCAGATGTTGACCTGGTGGCCCCACCAACTGACAATAATGCGGGCGTTCGGTGCGCTCTGTAGCGGGCTGCGGTGGGGGAGCATAGGGAGACGACGGTGGTTTTCCATGCCGGCCTCCTTGAGGGGGATGAGAACGGGAGTAGCATCGGGACCTGTTGAGCCAAAGTTAGTATCGCTGGCTTTGCTATCAAACACGCGTACGGTAGGCTGGACATACCTCCAGCGAGCACAACACTGGTATCAGCCACCTCAAAGGTAGCCAGAGTCTTGACATCGTGTTCGTGGTATCTACGACCCCAAATCTTGGACCAGCGGTTGCTGCCCGAGTTCTTTTTGTAGATAATGGTCCGGCGGTCCATGCCACCGCTGACAATGACGTTGCCGTCGGTGCTGCAAGCCAAGCTTAGAACATCCTGATCGTGGCTCTGCATTCTCTGGGCCTGGGTGTAGGTGCGGCCATCCCAGATGCAAACCTGGCCAGACGAGTCGGCAGAGACGATGTCGCCGTTGGGGAGGCACTTGACAGCCCAGACAATGATTTCCTTGGCGCCGCCAGACGCATCAGCACCGAGCGTCATCTTGCGAAGAAGCAGGCCCTTGAGAATATCGTAGACGCGAATCGTGCCATCCGAGCAGCCGACCACGGCAGTGCGCGGGTTCTGGAAAGCGACGCTGAGCATCTTGGTGCCCTTGGTGGTGGAGCGGGCCACAATCTTGTCGAAGCGCAGCTCGTCGTCGGCGACCGAGTAGAGCGCCAGCTCGCCGTTGACAGTACCAACCACAATACGCGGCGTGAAGGGCTTTGCGCTGTTGGCAGACGTGGGCGAGACCGACGCCATGCACCAAATATCGCCGTGGGGCCCACTGGCATGGGCGCGCGGCTTGCCCTCGCTAATGTCCCACTCGGTGACAGTGGAGGTGTAGCCGGTGCTGAAGAGGCGCATGGGGCCGAGGGCGGTGGCGTCGCCGACCTTGCGATCGACGCCGGTGACCCAGGCTAAGCTGTCGACGCTGCGGTCTTTGCCGCCAACAATGATCTTCTCCTGCTGCCAGTCGCCCTTGCGCGGGTTCCAGAGCTCGATGTCGCCGTTCTCGCGGCCAATGGCCACGCGGGCATTGTTGACCTGTGCCTTGCTTTCGGGTCGAGAGTGTGAGACGGCGATGGAGTTGATGGCGCCGGGCGGGAACGGCACGAAGCGGCACCGGTGAATATCCATGGCGAGCAACTTCTTTCGCAGGGCAGCGCAGAATAGAAGAAGCTAGGAGATGGTTAAGTGACACGGAAGAAGCGAATATATGTATCGACGTTTCGGGTCCGGGTTGTGTTCGCAAGAAAGGAAAGGAAGGGGAATCAAGCAGCGTTCATGCCTATGTCTAAACCTCCGTAGAACAACAAAAGATTAGAGAGAATAAATAACTGGCGAAAAAAGAAGAGGCAGCTGCTCTGGACTCGGTCGTGATCTTGTGAGGCAGAAAGAGTTGATCGGATATTGTCGTTCTCTCCCGCAAAAAAAAGACAGCGACGAGGACTCTTGTTTTTTTTGACACTCAAACTTTCTCGTGCTCTCCTTCAAGCCAAAGCGACGACTTTTTTTTTCTGCCCATCGAAAAATTAGGCGGTGAGCGCGGTGGGGCCTTTTTCCCTGGCGGCCGGCCTGGGCTGGGCGGCTTTGGCTTTTTCCCCTTCAGAGTCGTACAAGCAGAGGCAGGTACATAGTCACGTGCGATAGGCCGATAAGCCGATAAGCCGATAAGCCGCAGGCTGGGAATTTGTCCGTTTGCTACAGATGTAACTTCGCTAACTATGTCATTGTTTGCCAAAGCCCCATGATAGCTGGCGCTGGCGGCGGTTTTTCGATTTCGAATATGGTGAAGTTCGTTTTTCCCTCATTTATCTTATCATCTCTGCTGCTGCCTGGCTCTTCTTTTCGTGTCTTAGGCTGTAGCGCTCTCTTCTTTTCTTTTCTGTACATTTATTAGCCGTTTATTTTGTTACTACACCCACCCTGCGCGGGCACAAATCCGCGCTTGTCTCTGCCGTAATATCTGGTTCTGCTTTCATCATCTGTTCTTAATCAACCCCGGCGTGCTCCTTTCTCTCTTCTCTCTTCGCTCTCTCTCTCTCCTCGTGTGCGTTTGGGTCTGTGCTATACCTTCCAGTCAGTCCGTACTGCCTTGCTTCATCCCACGACAAACAAACGCCCGTCACTATGGCTGATATCGGCGACACTGAGGCCATCGCCAGCCCATCACCTGTCGGGCCTGTGCCTACGTCAACACCAAGCCCTGCCCCCCCTCACGACAAGCCCATCCCAGCCGACAAGGGAGCTGCCAACACCACTGCTAGCCTTCACAATACGAACGCTCCGGCCCATGCGACAATCCATGCGTCTCCGATTGCCGGCCGTCCCCCAGAGCTTTACGAGCCCGATAGCCACGACGAAGAGACTGTTCGGCCATTTGATCCGCCCCTCACCCTCGTCACCAACACCTCCACCGGGACCACCTATCACCCACAAGTATACTACATCTTCAGCGACGACGAGCCCGACACGCTGACCCACGCGCTTCAACTCGCCAACATCCGCAACCCAGGCCTCTATGACCGCGCAGTCATAGTCGATCTACAGCCCAGCAACACTGCCACCGGCTGGACCGTGGCTGCCGCCTCCAGCATAACTGCCGACTGGGCTGTGACTAGCGCCCAGTTCACGCCCCTCGGCGGCTCTGCTGCCGGCGCCACCACATCCGGCGGCACGGCCGGCGCCGTGGCGGCGGGCGGCGTCGCCAACAGCGGCTCCGACAGCGACGGAGACATGATTTTGGAGATTGCTGGCACCGACGCCGTGGCCCCGCTGAAAACCGTCGATATCCCCATCGAGCGCTTCCCAGATCCCCAGGCGTCAAACCCGCTCTTGGAGCCCGGCGCAAAGAACTATGCGCCGCTTGTGGCCGAGTTCGATGAGTGCATGAAGAAGCTGGGCCAGGTTGTTGAGGCTGGCGAGATCAACCTGCAGCACAGCATCCGGGTACAACAACAACAACAACAACAACAGCAGCAGCAGCAGCAGCAACGTCTGGACCTGATGCGCAGCACCGCCGACGTTCCACAGCGCAATGACCCGATCAATACCACGGACAGCAACGACCCCAAGGGCAAAGGCAAGATGCCGGTGTACGCATCCTCTTCTAAATCCTCGGCTTAGTCCATGTCCGCTCCGCCCGTGTATGCATGTATGTTCCCGCAGCTGCGCGAGACTGCATGCTCTCTCCATCGTCCACGCCACAATCTCCTGTCTCGCCGCTCCTTTAATCACCTCTCCATCCCCTCCGATCTGTATCATCTCTTTTCTTCTCGCAGTCACTCACTCGCCCGTGTCGACACACTGTTCTTTCTGTTATCGGGTTCCCTAGTTTTCTTCCTTGTTTACATCAACTGTACTGGTTAATACAAATCACGCCTCGGATCACAGGACGGGCCCTGTTTTTCTTTCATTATTTTTTAGTCATTAAAATTCTACGCTTCTCCAATAGTCGGAGTGCTCTGCTTCTGATAGTGTTTTTCCCTCAGTGTCCCTGGGTTCGGAACCAAGCGAGCCTGCGTAATGTGTGGTCCAGCAGCGCACTTGGGCATGTTGTTTGATCGTCATGCATGGACGTAGAGATCTTGAAGCGCCGGATCTAGATTACCGACACTACGCCGAGGTCAACACAAGCGAATACCAGACACAGCAAAGGCCAGTCTACTGGGATGCAAATAACAGGGAGAAGAAAAGGATATATTCAAGCAGGAACTTTGTAGCAAGCAGCCAAGAGAGCAAACAAGAACCCACAAAAGAAGAGAAACGCCTGAATAAAGGTGACAGTATGAACAAAGAAAACCGCAAGATAAAGAAAGAAAAAAACCAAGATGAAAGGATCGCGCCGGCATTTAAGAACCCCAAGAACGA
This sequence comes from Chalaropsis ovoidea, assembly GCA_038407185.1. NCBI lineage: Eukaryota > Fungi > Ascomycota > Sordariomycetes > Microascales > Ceratocystidaceae > Chalaropsis > Chalaropsis ovoidea. The sequence continues at coordinate 13,314 of JAXHKQ010000281.1, read as the reverse complement.
GACACGAAGAGAGAGAGAGAAAAAAGCGACAAAGAAAAGAAGACACGGCGGTGGGCAAAACGAAGAAACGGCACACGAAATAGATGACAAGGAGAAAAACGGGCAGATGGGCGGGATGATTACAATGGGCCGTCATGAATGGCTATGACGGGGATATCGAGCAAAGAGAATATCCAAGAAGCGAAAAGGGACAGAAGGAAAGGGAGCCGTCGTCGGTGCTGTGGTGGGCGTGAGTGTCGATAGATACGCGATGTATGGGCAGCTCAGCCGGGCAGCATGCGACTGTATCGTCGAAAGTGAAGGAAGCCGGCCTGACGACTTGTTCATGTGGTACATCAATGAGACACGGTAAACATCTGATGAAGCCATGTTTTGTTGTGCTGTTGATGAAGTTTATGCAAGAGAATAAGGGTATCATATATCCACAAATGAAAGGCGCACTGCGGCACGGGGAAGCTTTTGCGCAGTTGTATCGCGTCGAACCTAGTTGCCCAGCATACCAGGCGACCGGCCACCACGCAGGTGTAGAACCTTGTCAACGACATTGCGCGGCACCGGGGTATCCAGATGTCTCTTGGCCATATCGGAGAGGGCGCGAGCGGCGTGGGGAATGGTCTCGGTGACGTGGACGCCGCGGGCAAAGGCCAGAGCGCGCTTGTTGTTGTTGTTGTTCTTGTCGTTTCCACCAATCTTGCCAGTGGCAGCAAGGTAGACAATGACAATGATGATGATGACGACGATGATGGCAATGCAGATAGCCAGGCACCACCACTTCTTGCGACGAGCGGACCGCGCACTAGTAATTGCGGTGTCAATCTCCTCGTTACCCTTGTCCATGTTTTCAACGATTTCTTCGGCCTTTTGCTCCATCTGCACAATGGTTTCCTCCTGTTGCACAATAAGCGTATCCAGGTCTTGGAACAGCTGGGCAAGCTCGACAATCTGTGACTCGATCTTGAGCAGGGCCTGGTGGCGGTCCTGGACGGCGTTGAGGGCAGCGCGGGCATTGCCCATGCGGTTGCTATCCTTGAGGGCCTGGCTGAAGACCTGGCCCGAGGCCGAGGTGTCTTCGACGGCGGCGCGCACTTCGTCCTCGCTGGCGTCGGGGCGGACAATGCGGAACTGGCGGGCCATTTGCTCCTGGGTCTTCTTGCGGAAGGCAGACTCGACCTGCTGGTAGTTGTTGATGGCGGTCTTCAGGCGGCGGTCAATGCGGCCGACCTGGGGGGAGTTCTTGGGTTGGCGGGATTCGGGGTTGGACTTGATCTGGCGAATGCGGTCGGTAAGGCTGCGGTACATGGTCATGGTGTCGGACGAGATCTGGTCCAGCTGGCGGTTGGTGGCGCTGGCGGCCGAAGTATCGGCGTCGTCCAGAGATCGTTGCTGGAGCATGCGCAGTTGCTCTAGGCTGCGTTCAATCTCGTTGATGCCATTGTCGATGTCGCGGCACTCGTTAAGAATCGCGTTGGGGTCGCTGCTGGCGGCACCGCCGGCTGGCAAGTTTGACATTTCCACGCCGCCACCTATCTTCAATGTCAACTCCTTGGCCTTTGCATTGGGGCTTGCAGAGGCGCCTTGTGGTCTCGACGCAAACGTACCTCCTCCATACTGATCGCCGCCTCCGTAGTTCTGGTTTCCACCGTACTGTTGCTGAGGCTGGTTGTTGTACTGGTTTCCGCCATACTGGCCCTGTTCAAAGGGGTTTTGCTGGTTGCCGTATCTGTGAACGTGTTAGCGTCAGGGTATATCGCGTGGGAGGTGTGCTGGTTCGGCTCGGCTGCGGTCGCGGGCATCGTGGGGTGTGGTTCAATGGGCAGCTGTGGCCGTCGGTGGTGAGGCTGTAGAGTACTAACCCGTACTGTGAAAGATTGTTAGCCGCGATGTCTCTGCGTGTGCTTTTTCAAGGCGCCGTGTTATTGGTGTGTAAGAGAAGGGGCAAACTCACGCTCATGATGATGGCGAATGCTGAGTGTGGATATGTAGAAAGTTAAAAGAGGAACAAGTCGATAAGTGTTGGCTATAGGCGCCGTCGATAGAGATTCGCAGATGTAAAGGGCGCGGTCAAATAGTTTTGCTGGAAGTCTTTTTTTTTGTAGCGGCCGGAGAACGAGAACCAATGATTCTGATTGTCCAAGGGAAATTAAAGGAGATGGGATGGGATGGGATATTATTGTCTGCAGTTCCTTTTGCGACGGCAAAGTCGAGCTTCTTCTGGACAGGGTGGAAGGTCAAGGCAGAGAGCGAGAATAAGAAGAAAAGAAAAAGAAGCAGCCAATTGGAAAAGACGAAAAAATGCAGAATATCGTTTCTGGTCAACCAGTGATAAATAGACTCTCGAGTAACGCAAAAAGCAAAAGAATAGGCGGATGATGGTGTCTTGAGGGGGGGGACAGAAAAAATAGAGAAAAAAAAACAAAGCAGAGAGGAATTGCAGCAAGGAAAGTTTGGCAGAAAGGAAATGATTAATAGAAGCGAAATGGAGACGCGGACCTTGAGAATGGGAGGAAGCTAGCACGCACCAAATAGGAAGGAACACAGGAACTGTGAAGGAACTGGGCCCCAAACCAGGGGCGGCAGGAACGAAAGCCAAAACCAGCACTTTCCAAACACAGACTGAGAGGAGACGCCGCACTGCCGCACTGCTGCACTTTCTGCAATTGCTCGCTGCACTTGCTGCGCTTCACTACCGCCAGTCTTTTTAGGACATAAAATACATTAAATCACCCACGCTGTATGTTTTTTTTCTTCGACTGTATGAAAAGGAGAGCAGGACCACCCCACCACCCATACAACCATCAAAAGCCCTACCCTCCCTAGGCAAAAGATTGCCAGAGGCAGCCTCAACTCAACTACCCTCACCACCCTCACCACCCTCACCTCACCTCGCCCTCCCTAGTTGCCAGCAAGCAGCCCAGGTGGCGGAGTTATGCAGAGGCGCGCTAAGCAATACGGGGCTAGAGAGAGAAACTTAGGGCACAAAGAAACTCTGCTTTTCTCGACCTTGATGCTAAAAAGGATTCTGAGGAAGGGGTCCTTGCTGGTTTGCTCTGAGACTGCTCTCGTTGTGGACGACTTTGGCCAGCCCTTGTGACAGGCAAAGCCAGGGAAAAAGGAAAAAGGCCACCAAATTGAAGGGATTAGCATGTAGCAGGGCAGCTTTGGGATTCGATAGAAGGGCATCAAAGGAAAGAAAAAGGGCGGTCGCGATAACCATCGAAGAAAGAAAGGCAAGGTCGAGAGCCAGCCCGACATAGGGTTAGACCAGTACTAGGGTTCTCCCTTCTGTGGGTCCCATTACCAAAGAATAGAATGAATGCTGATCTTGGCCTCTTGTATCTCTTGTATAAGAAAGCTGACATTACAGAGGCTAAGCGGCTAAGCATGGCATATCTTTGCCACTGGACGCCATCATGAAGATTGTGAATTTAGATGCCTACAGACTTTTTCTGGATTCTTCTAATGCACGCTATATGCTCACCGAGTCACCCTCTGCCTTGCACTGCCCGTTGAACTGGGCCCGGGCAGTGCTGTCTGTGTATTCAGCCTCTAAGCCGGAGTCCTCTTCTCTTTGAGCTGCAGACGATGGGAATAAAGAGGCTTGGCTGCATGGCACATGCTTACTGTATGTAAATACTTGACTGGGTTGGGTTGTCTGCACTCTGGTGGTTGACTTGGATGGTGCTTGCAAGTCCCGGCCGAGAAAGCTTAACGGGAGGGCTTGGCCCGTGTCCTTTTCCGTGCATGCGCACGATGTTCTTGTTTGTCCGACCCGTCACACGATACAGCCATACAGACGGAATCGGGCGAACTGAACATGTGCTTCTCTGCTGAGTGGTTCTCGTCCAATGAAGCACTCCAAACACAAAACCCATCCTGCTATAAGCCGACTGGATTCCGCGCTACATCCTTCCTGTCAAACAAAAGTTTCTGGCAGCACCTCGCAAGAAGTCAGGTCAGCGTCAAAAGCAAAGAATCACGCCGTCTGTTGAGTCGAGTCGAGTCGAGGTTACGTGGTCAAACAGCAAAACGTTGTCATGTACAGCCACACCACATGTTTCCCGCATCCTGGCCTAATTGGTAATGCCATGCTGAGCTTCCTTTTGGGCTGCTGCCCTCCTACGCCCTACAACACGATGTGCTATTTTTACAGTCCTTTCAGATTCAGAACCTATAGTCGGCTTGTCGTTATGCATTCAGCTTTTCTTTCAGCTTTGCGTGCGTCGTGTGGTGGTGGATGATTAGGGTTAGGGCTGATGACACACACTGAGCAACACTGCCACAGCGTTCGAGACACCGGAGGACAGGAAGCTGGGCAACGAAAAACATGAGCTCACCGTCTATTATTAGAACAAAAGTAACAACGCCAAAACGGACCAGGTTTAAGCATCGAACTAGTTCACGACTCGCAGTGTAGCAGAAGTTGGGTGCCCAAGCTCATGAAAGCGAAGCCCATGTGCAGTTCTTCACGCTTCCATGACAGGAGTGAGACACGGACCCAGACCGAGACCCAGACAGCCACAGACCGAGACCCAGACAGACACAGACAGACACAGACACGGACCCAGACAGACACAGACACGGACCCAGGGACCCAGACACAGAGACCACAGACACAGACACAGACACAGACATAGACATAGACAGACACAGACAGGCACAGACAGGCACATGTATCCATCCACCCCGACCCGACCTTGACCGCCACCCACGTTTGTTTGCCCTAACTTGGAAGATTCCCATCTAATCCGACGCAGATCCCCATTCGAAACATGCATCGTTGCTGCTATTTTCGCCCTTCTTCCTCTGGCTGTCCACAGCTACTCCATGATAGCATATGCGGATGCGTAGCTGACGCTCGAGTCCGAGAGGCTTTCAGCCAGCATGCTACGTTCGTAGCGGACAAACTTGAACTTGCTCTGCGACTGCAGCTCGGCCATGACGGCCATGGCGACGCCAATGGGGTTTCTGCCGCAGATGGTGTTCTCCGTGACATTCAGCACGTTCTTGAACTCGGCGAGCACGCCCGTCTCAATGGCGTCCATGGCCAGGCGGTCAATCATTTCAATGGTCTCGTGGATCCTGGGCTTGCCTGCGCCGGGCCTCTCCTGCACCGGCGCCAGCGTGTCGACCGTGTTATCTGGGGCGTACACACAGTACCGGAAGCCCCGGCCCCAGTGGCAAAAGTCGGAGCTGACAATCAGCGCCGAGGCGGGGTCACGGAGGTAGTTGGCGAGGATCTTGCCGACCTCTTGCTCCTCGTCGGTGTGCAGGTCGCCAACGAGGATGGGCACAATGGACGGGAAACGGGCCGCATTGCCGGCGCCGTGGGTCCGCTCGAGGCATTTGTACAGGTACGGCATGTGCATCTCGAGCGAGTGCTCCTGCACTTCATTTCTCTCGGGGATGGAGTCGTACAGGATGTCCTCGAGCTCGGCTATGATCTCGGTGTCCACGCGGAGGTTTCCAAACGGCGTGGCATAGCTTTCAGCCGTGGATAGCGCACACCCCGGGAGGTAGTAGGTGTGTGAGGGCCCCAGGACAAAAACCCGCTTTATCTTATCGAGGTCAAGGTTCTTGTAAGCCCAGGCGGCGGCCGGCCCGGAGTACGTGTATCCGGCATGGCTATCAATGGCGCTGATTGTTAGTGACAAAACGACAAGTCCCGTCAAAGCAAAGGGAAGTGGCCGGCCAGCCATCTGTACACAGGGATGGTGATAATGAGGAGGAGGAGGAGGAGGAGGAGGAGGACAAACGGAGCAATGATGACACGCGCATTCGCTAGCGGCAGGCTGTTCCCATCGACCGAGTCTGGGACGCTGTCAAGCCACTCGTCGAGTTCTTTGCTGAGAATCTGCGCATCGTCCTCGTACCAGCTTCCAGCATGGCTGGCAGGGCGAACGCCATTACGGAAAACCATGGCGACAGACGGGGATGGTAGGTGGCGGTAGTGGGCGAGGCGGGTTAGGCGGCGGCAATGGTCCGGCGATTGACGATGCCACCAGGAATATGAGCCGGTGAAGATAAGAGACCGTAGAATCAGGAGCGAAGGCAGGGGAATGGCCGGTGAGCGATGGGCGATGAGCGATATTGCAGAGATGGAGACTGAAATCGCCGAATCACAATACAATCACAGATACTCACTGCAGGCAAGATAAGAAGAGACAGGACAGGACAGGGCGCAAAAGTGAGGCCTTGGGAATAATAAGCATCTGCGTGTCTTTGTAGTAATTTATCTCGCAGGCTTCAAGAACATGCGCTTCTTTATCGTTCCACGTTCTTCTTTTTCAACCGCCATAAAAAAAAAGCCCCAAGGCCCAGAGCCCAAAAGCCCCAAAGCGTGACGTGATGAGTCTGGACTGAGAAATTCCTCCCCTCTCCGGATTAGCCAATGGCGATGCAATGCGCCGGCAACCGTTGCCTTGGCCAATGGCGATGCGTTCCATTTGGCGGTCTGCTTCTGCTTGATGCCTGATGTAGATAGAGGCTGGCTGGCTGGCTGTCTGGCTGGCTGGAAAGTACTGTTCCCGTGACATCTTGCCCCTCATGCTGCATGTAGCTTGTATCTTGTAGTCCAGGGTTATGTTAGGGTCAAATGTACTGTCATCAACATTCTCGATTCAGGCCTGGACATGCACACGCTCTTGTTGCAAGTACGACTCTTAAAGCCCACGCGTTCCATCTACACATTATCGGCGAGCATCCAAACAACCAAACCCAGTCGTGATGACAATATCGCCAAGACCGCCCAAGCACGATTGGCCACCTCTCCATCAAACCATCAAAACAGCCGCCCAACAGGCCGACATGGCCTTGCTGCAACAGCTACGCGAGGGCCGGCACACTGCAGACAGTGTTTGTTCTCGCCCATATTAGACACCGAGCAGTGATCGCAGACGTTCTTGCCGCATGCTGTGCACGTGGAGTTCAAGCAGCTACCGTCCATGGCACCATCGACCCCGCCATTTCCCGCGCCGCCGAGCACTTCACCACAGTCGTCGCATGCCACAGCTTCTGGTATGACGAGTGCAATGGATCGGGTCGAGGCAGGCGGTACCGCAGCAGCAGAAGCAGAAGCAGCGGCAGTGGCGGGGAGGTTCCAAAAGTTGTGCAGCGATCGTTGTTGTGACTGTGACTGTGCTGCAGCGGCCTTCTGTTGCTGTTGCTGTGTTTTCTCCGCCTGTTGCTGTTGTGGTATGGTATCGGCTTCGGGTGCAGGAGATGGCGCCGGCGAGACGTACGCAGCAGAGCCATTCAGGAAGGCTGTGTGCGAAAGCGCCTGCAGCTTCTGTTGCGCAGCGTGCTCGCGCTGGCCTTTTACAAGAAGATCGAGGGTATGTTCTACACGGCCGAGAGCCATTAGCCTCTGGACAGCTGCTGCAGCATACAGTGTAACAAGAGCCTGTGGTCCTGAATCCATTGTTTGTTATCAACTTACGATGCACTTCCTCCTCTGATGGGCGCAGATCACGCACTCGCTTCATGGTGCGACTGAAGGGCGCATCAGAGACTAAGGATGATGTGGTTGACACAGACAACCTAGTATCCGTAAAGGCAGGACATGTGTTGTTGTTGTTGTTCACAGTGGACGAGCTCATGTCGTCATTAAAGGAGCGTTTGCGCTTGAGCATCATGGTGGCTGTGGTATAACACAAGGCTTCGATACGATGATTGTGAACAATATGATAGGTGAAGGTATCAAGCAAGAGTATAGTGCCGATGTTGTTTGATAGTTAGCAGCAGGTGACAAAAGTGGTGAGTAATGAGGTCAGTGATATAGATGTCTGCCAATAAGGGAGTCACAACATGCGTTGAGCAAAAGGGTTCCAGGTATTTGCGTAGAGGCATTCATAGGGTGTTAAAGCACCCGTTGCCGAGGTGCGTCGCGTCAAGGCGCGCGTGTCGCGTCAGGGTTAAATTGACCACGTACAGTGTGAGTATGAACAACACATACACACTGTGCACAGCACCACTTGACACTGGCCAAACATGAGGTGCACAGAGGAGACAGAGACAGAGACAAACAGAAGGCTTATTCACAAAGTCATAAGTCATTAAATAGACTAAAGAGTACCTCCGGGACCACAGCTTCAGCAGTAAACAGAGGCGAAGACAGCCAATCGCGCCCTTGCGTACGCTGCTCTACTGCTCATCGCCTTGTTCCTGTGTAATGCTCCCGATAGTCTCAAATGCTATTCAAGTGTCAGCAGAGGGAATGCCGTTGGATAGAGAATGGGATGATGGACTTACTCTGTCTGCACATGGGGCACTGGCCTTTGGCTGCATCCTGCTTCATCCACTCCATGATGCAATGCTGAGGGCACTGTTAGAACATCAGAACACAGTGTAATGGACACATGAAACTCACAGAGTGAAAGTTGTGGGCACACTTTCCCGAGGCTGGCGCAGACAGAAAGATAGATGTTAGCTTGTATCTATAAGCAGCACCAGGGACCGACGGACAGCCAGCAGCAGCTGGTGGCAGACAAAGGGGCAGACATAGGGGCAGACAAAAGGGCAGACAACAGCCAGACGTACAAATCGGACACTCGTCGCCGGGATATTTGCACGTCGGACACGTGCCGTCGAACTGCACTTGACAGATACCACAGACGTCGTCTTCGGGCAGATCCCAGCACCAGGTAGCAACAGTCTGCCACTTTGTGATTCTGACTTTCATGTCGGCAGTCGCGGGTAACGCTGTTTTCTCTGCTTTCCAAAAGGCCGCGTCTCCGTGGAATGGGAGCGACGCGCGGTCAATGATGTGTGGATGGCGGGCGGCTGAGAATGACAGGTGTGGAAAGCTGCAGTGATGACCGTCGGGGTTCTACGCGGCCTTCTTATATAGGAGAATCTGGTGATGTAGTTGGGTTGGTGTTACGACTAGCAACGAAGGAGGTTGGATGCTGTCCAACTTAAATGTGGGGCACCTATTTTCTTCATACGTCTTGATTCCTTAGTATCGAGTGAGCTGTTAAACACACACACACACACACACACACACACACACACAAATGCTTGTGGCTTTTACTTTATTCGATCCTATTCATCGAACCATCTATCGCCGTGGACGGCAGGGAATACACAATTCATTGGTACATCGCTCGTGATATCATATAAAGATCAACCTCCGGAAGGCAAAACAAAACACAGACTAGCCCGTGACAACGACGAGCCATCAATCCTCTACGTCCCATGGAATGTCCTGATTAGTGACCTGGGTACACGTCAGGTAGGCGAGGTTATCTAGTATGCGCTCGGGTGCAGCGCCCGCACTGCCCGGCCCGCCAGCGCTCATGCCCAGCTCCAGATCGCTGTCCATGAGTGGCTGTACCAGATCACAGGCCATGGACTTGAGCTCGTTCACGCGCTTCTCGAAGCGGCGGACGTTTTCGCGGCTGTACAGATCTGGCGTCAGCTTGAGAAAGCGCTTGCAGTCCTCGTGCGTCAGATAGGCCGAGGACGAGCGGCGATGGGCGCCGAGGATGCGGTATACCCGGCCGAGGGACTGCGGCTGCGGCAGTGGCGGGGCGGCAGCGGCGGGCGGCGGAGAGTCTAGGCGGGCGTCGTGATGGTGATGGTGGTGGTGGTGGTGGTGGTGGTGGTGGTGCCTGTGCGTGTCGCTGGGGCGCTTGGACACGTGCAACGACGGGGTGGTTTGCATGACAAGCCACTGGCGGAAAAAGCTGACGGCCAGCCAATCGAGATACGATGTGGACGGAGTCACGGGATCGCCCGACTTGGTGAACAGCGTCAGGCGGAACAGGCGGCTTTCCACGCGCGCGGTTTCTTCCTCCAGCGCGGATACCTTGTCCTCGATGATGTCCAGGACGCTGTCGGGCATGCTGGCGCGCAGGGTGCGTTCGCCCGCGGGCCACTGGCCGACAACGTGGATCAGGGCTTCCAGAAAAATCAGCCGGCTGCGCGCCATGAAGCCCAGGCGCAGGTAGCTGATGGGGTACTTGGCAACCTGCTTCCACAGCCGCCACTGGAACTGCAGGAGATGGTGGTCGACGCGCGGGCCAACGACGTCCAGCGCATCGTAGAGGTCGGCCAGGTACAGCAACGACTTGCACTGCACATAGGCGTCGGCAATGCTGATGCTGTCCAGGTTGGGCGTGTAGTTGTAGAAGATGCGGAACATGTTGTCGTAGTCACGCATCAGGTCCTGGTCTTGGAAGCTCAGAGTGTCCGTCAGGTCGTCGTCGTCGTCGTCACCCGAGGCCCCGAAGTGGGCGACTGCCTGGAAGAGGTTGGCAGTTGACTGGGCAGCGCGCGGGGCTGTATTTATGGTGTTGATCTTGGCGTGGCTGTTTGATGTTGCGGCGGCGGCCGGGGGAGCGGCGCCGAAGATGGACGGGGTGGGGAGTGTCTCTCTTTTCTGAATCAACATGGGAACGTCGTCCACGCCCTCGCCCCGATCAAGCTCATAGCGCCACGTAAGTTTTGGCGGAGGCTCAGACGGCGGCTCAGCCAGCGAAGCATCGGCGGCGTTTCCCGCCCCGACAAGCTTCGGCGGGTCTGGTTTGCTTTGAGGCGACGAGCGGTTCCACTCCGGGCGCAGGCTGGCCTCGAAGAAGCCGGAAAAGCGGGCCAGCGTATGCTTGTGCAGCAAATAGCGGTTCTGACAGGCATTGTTTGTTCCTAGGCCGATGATGATTTCAACGTCGCCCGATTGGGAGAAGACAGGGAACTCGTTCTGTGGCAGGTAGGACGACCCGGTGACATGTGATCGGTTGGAGCGTCTGGCGCGGCGGGTCGGCAGCCGCGAGACGGCGGATGCTGTGCCTCGTAGGGGGTAAGAGCCGCCCAGTTCTGAGCGTGATCCCATCGGCACTCCGATCGGGGGTCCCATGGAAGAGGGGAGAAGCGAGGGGAGAGGGGGGGGGGAGGCGGCAGGTTGTAAGTTGTAAGTAGAAGAGCAGAGAGAGAAAATGAGTGAGTGAGAGTTGCAGCAAAGGGTAGAGTGTCTAAGTGAGTCCAGATTCCCAGGCTATAAGTAGGCAGCTTGGAGACGATTAACTGCAGGAAAGAAGGCGACCCCAGAGAGGAGCCGGGTTGAAGAAGCTGCAAGACAATGACCTCGAAGCCAACCAGCCAGCCAGCCAGCCAACAAGCCAACAAGCAGCAGCAGCAGCAAAAGCCCGTCGACAGGTAGCAGAAAACGAGCAGAAAGACGCAGCAACAAAGCAAAACAGGCGCCCAAGTGCGACAGTAACGGCAGCCAAAACAAATAACAAAAAAGCCACCACGCACGTTTTTGTTTCCCTTGGTCTCGTTCAGGCTGTTGGTCGCGAGACGCCTACGGAATAAAACAGGCGAAAAAAATGCGAAGCAGAATAGCGGCCAGTATGTGTGTGTGTGTGTGTGTCCAGTCAACGGCCCTTCGGCTGCGTAATGCTGTGTATCTATCGTTCAGGCGTCCCGCGCAGCGCGCCTCTTTATTCGTGTTCTAGATAAAATGCAGGAGAACAAGGACGAGAGAGCCCGGATGCAGAAGAATCACAAAGATAGAAAGAAAGAAAGGAGGAAGGAGAAAGAGGGAGCCCAATAGACTAGGCCGGGGAAAATAAAAAGACGCTCTTGGGTGAACAGCAGCCGCGCAGAGAGAATTCACAAGAGGATCAACATGCCATCACAGCTTGTAGTAGAGTGAAGCTACCAGAAGCTCCAGAAAAAAACACCACGCGGCCATGATATGATGGCCGGGTCTATAAAGCCAGCGTCATCTGCCTCCGACTGGCCAAGCGGTGTTCTGGTCTGGAGAGGGCCCCTCATATTGACCAAGACAAGTATAATAATACATCGCCATCCTCGGGGACAGGACGTCAAGAAGCGAAGCCAATAGCAGCCAGGAAGAGCTCAGCCGCTCGTGGCAGAGGGCGTAGCGGAGCAGTAGGCGTGGGACCAGTCACAATTCAGGACGTCCAAGCTCTGGTTAGAGAGCTGCGAAAGAAGAACAGCCAACGGGAGCTTGTCTCTCTTCCTCTTCCTTTTTCTCACAGCATCTATGGCGGCTTCTCCTGTGCTGGCTGCCTCCAAGCTTCCAGGGCAAGGCAGACTTGGGGGGCTTGGGTCCACATTACGGCGAGCACGTGACTTGGTCACGGGCGGGGGGGGAAGAAGCCGGTGTAGTACGGCAGCCGTTATGAACGTGCATTATTATATGAGAGTGGGACCTGATTGACTGCTACAGTTTTCTTCCATTGCTGCAGGATGTGCACTATACACAAGTTTGCACAAGTTACCACGAACTTGCACGAGTTTGCACAAACCTGCACAAAGCCAAGCGTGCAGCCAGCCCCCCCCCCCCAATCACCATCCCTGCTCAAGCCCCAACTTACTAAGCCGCCTGCTGCTTCTGCTCCTGCCAGTGTTGAACGTCTCAAACAAGCTCTTCTCCACAACTTCCACTGCATGTAGCACTCGCTTACTGTAGGCGACCTGATCTCTAAACTTTCTCTGGGCTGGGCTATCTTTATCTTCGCCCTGTCCTTTTTTCCTCCACGGCTGATTATCGGCTAATACGCACACACACGCACCTTGTCTTTCTGCTCTTTTGTGCCGCAACCCTTATGCAACGTTATGAAACAAAAGTATGCAGTTTTTATGCATGATCAGATTTGTGCTTATCCAACTAATAAACGAACGAACGAACGAACGAAGGAACAAGAAAACATCGATTCCTGCTTCGTTCAAACTGCCAAACTTTGGACTTGGCTGAAGTTGAAGTGATCTGAAAGCATGGAGGAAAATAGAGGAGCAAACAACTGCCTCTAAGCCTTTTTGTTTGTAGTGGAGCAGAGAGCCTAGCAATCTGGTGGCCCTTCTCAGTGTCTCTAGCTCCCCCTCTATACTGCTCTCTCTCTCTGTGCTGCTCTCTCTCTGTACTGCCTCTCTCTCACTGTCCGTCTCCCTCTCTCGAACAACACCGGCTGAACAGGGTTTACAAGATTCCATGCTCCAAAACATCCACAAGCCTGCTCCCAATCTTGGTTCTATTTTCTTTTGCCTGTTCATTGCTGCGTTGAGACCAACCACGCCACAGACCAATGCAAATAAATGCAAATGCAAGTGCTAAAGCAGGAAAAGAAGGACAAGGTAAGGCAGGGTAAAACAAAGCCAGCCTACAAGGGAACCAGGGACAGCAGCATAGTGGACAGACAGACAGAAAGAAAGACAGAAAGACGGATGGACGGACAGCGCTTGCTAGGTTTCACTCGTAGCCTCAGAGACAGCCAAATTCAACGGTGCAAGGTCAAAGCTACACACAAAAACGCCCTCACTACAGAAGATCCGGGGGGGGGGGGGGGGGCC
>JAXHKQ010000027.1:0-87219 GCA_038407185.1 Chalaropsis ovoidea | reverse complement strand
GCATTATTTGGCGACTACCGCGTCCTAAATATAGTCCGTCTGCGTCTGTCCCCTCTTCTTCTCTTGTCCAGACATACACACACACACACACACACACACACACACACACACACACACACACACACACGCCCCCCAAGATCTTCCCCTCCGCGTGACACACGCGAAAATGCCCCAGACTCACGGTACCTCATCTGACCCGGGCCTGCATCCTCCTCTGGAGCCAGCAACCAAAATGTACTTCTCGAGACGTGCAGGAGACGCAGGCGCATGTGCGTACATACATATTGCGAGCCAGCCCCGAGTACCTCGTACAACATGTCAGTCGACATCCAACAGCGACAAGAGCACAACAGACAAGAGCGGCATCTCGCCATTTTGGTACACGGTACGTATGTTGGCCAACAAGAATCAATTTGACAACACCAGGACAAAAGAAAACAAGAGCCGCCGCAGTTCTGGTGTCTGCCATTCAAGAGTTCTTCCTGGTTGTACCTCGACTACACACAAATAGCCATCCGCCATGGACATCTCCAGCGTGTACATGGACACACACAAACAAACAAACACAAAAGCCATCATAAGATCAACAGAACACAAGACGAAAGCCAAGGCCGACGAAGAAAAAAAGACACAAAATTGCAGGTAGAAAAAAAAAGGACAGTCTCTGTAAAGTATAAAAGAAGAAGAAAAGGACAGTCAACGGTTGCTTTGAAGAAGCGAAATAGACGGAAAAGAAAAAAATAAGAAGAAAAGAGAAAAAAAAAATTGGTTGGTTGTCAAGTAAACATGAAAGAAAATGAGAAGAAGAATAATAAGTAGAAGAAAAAAAAAGAAACAAAGAAAGTATGAAAGGGGGAAGGAGAAAAGAAAAGAAAAAAAAGAGATACACATTGGAATCGTAGACAAAACAAACTCAAAGAGCCTATATAGCTTATAGCTTCACCTTTTGGCCCGTCACCTTGTACCACACCACAGCAACGAGATCCTCCTTGAACCGCTCCCATATGCTGCGGTTCAGGTAGTAGCTCAGCTCGCGGTAGCTGTACATCTCGCCCCAGCAGTCGCGGCCCCACTCGCAGCCGGCCATGTTGATGAGGAAATCGCGGTCCTTTTGGTCATAGTGCACCTGGTCGCCGGGCTCAGCGTCGCCGCAGGCACCCGTGGGGAAGCTGTTGATCATGCGCTGCTGGACAAAGGCAACGTGCTTGCGCACCCACGGCTGCGTCGTGTACAGTTGCTCCAGGGCATCCTGTTCCTTGTGTTCCCAGGCCATGTGCTTCTGCTCGTAGAGCACAGGGTCCCACCACACATCCAGCAGGCGATCGGCCCACGGACCGCGGCGAATGAAGAAGGACCCCAGGTTGAAGCCTGAGCAGTCCTGGGCGAGAATCATGTTGATGGACTCAAGCTTTCCGTCGCCGTCGATGCTGCGGTCCTCTACATCGAGGTAGTCTTCGGTGAAGGGGTGGCTGATGTTGAGCGGGTTGTACTTGTTGATGTCGCGGTAGATGAACTTGTCGAGGTTGTTGAACAGGTGCGTCTGAAGGGAAACCTTGGGCTCCATAATGTACGTGTTCAGATCAACCCACCAGAACCTATGGAGAAGTCGGTTAGCACATGGTAAGAGTGATGGCATGCAACGCAGAACAAAACAACACCCGTGTGACTTACCACTCAGCATTGGGATACTTGCGCATGGCGTTGCGGATAAAGTCAACCTTCTCCCAGCTCTCGCGCCACTCGTGGGCGTACTTCTTGCGGGTCTTCATGTCGGCGATCTCGAGGTTGTATCCGAAGCGGCGGACATACTTCTTCTTGTTGCGCAGGCTGTCTCTTTCAATGGCCCACTCACGGGCTCCCTTCCACTCCATAACACCACCGCCAACGTTTGAGCCGATGACAATGACAAACTTGTCACCACCACCGAGGTAACTGTTTTTCCGGAAATGGTAGTAAAGAGCTATACATCAAGCACAGGTTAGGTTAGTACAAGGGTCGGGGAGCAAAGAATGCAGGGCATGTTGTAGTGCAAACTTACGGGTGCCGTTCCATAGCCAGACTAGCATGATGATGGATAGGACAAATAGCAATCTTGACTTGGTTCTCCGACTTAAGCGGGACAGAAAACCACCGCCTCCGGGAGACCAACGACCGCCGCGTCCGGCCTTTTCACGCTCGGCATACGAGATTTCATGGTTAAATCTGGGCAGACTGCTGGACAGCTTCCGCATATGACGTGTGAAAAACCCCTGGTTGAATGAGGCGGGCGAAGCACGCATGGTGGGAGAATCAGACCACATGGGTGAGTCTTTGTTGGGGCTGGAGCGGCCGCTGGTGTTGACATCTAGACCGGGGCTAGACCAGCCGCCACCCGGTGCAGGCGAAGGACTCCGTGATAACGACATGCCGACAACTGGAGTTCCTTTTGTTGGGGAAAGCGAGAGGTGTTAGTTTTGAGATGAGATAGGAAAAGATTGTATAAAAGATGGTGGCGATTGTTCTCAGCCGTGCAAGATCAAAAGAAAAGAAAGCATATAAAGGAAAAGGAAAAGGAAAGGAATATTTAGTTTCAATGATCGACACCCTCCATCGCAAGTAACAACAGGCTTCTGGCGTTGTTGCTCGGGTGACCTCTTCTCCCACAGAAGGCTGTTCTGGTCCGGCTCGTGTTGGATGGATGGGCAGATGGATGAAAGACAGAAATTGTGGGAGAAAACGAGAGCCGAGAAGGATAGATGGTGAGTATGTGGGTGGATACGAGAAGGAGGAGAATGGTAAGCCCGAAGGACGTGGTGGACAGTCCCAAGCTGGAAGCGAAGTGTGTGGGATGGATGGTATGGTATGAGATGGGATGGCTTGTGACAAGCTCAGCAGTCGCAGACGTTGGGTGTAGAGGGGAGGAGGGTTGAACAAGCGTGCGACTTTCGCTATGTCCAGCCGAATGCAGTGTTTTGGTGGTGCTCGTGTGATTCGGTAGGTGTGGTAAGAACGAGGTGTGGGTGTGGGTGTGGATGTGGTGGCTTGACACGGAAAGGCGGCAAACGCAATTGGTGGTTGAGGTAATGTTTGCGACAAAATTCACTGGCTGCAGGACGAAATCGGGAATGTGTTCTGTTCTCACGATGGCGTAATTTTTTTGTCGCAGGCAGCACAAGGAAGAAAAAGAAGCCGGGCAGAACAGCGTAGAGCAGTAGCAGCAGGGTGGTGTGGCTGATTCTCTTGAGAAATGATGTGCCGAGAAAAAATGGATGGGAAATGCATAGATGGGGGAAAAGAAGGGGAGGAAAAAGGAAGCCGGTAACAGTGAGGGCCAATATAGCAGAATGGGATGTGGCCAGCTGGCGCGTGGGAAGCCAGAAGCACCGCCTGAGAATTAGAATTGACACTCGGCCAGTCATACAGTGGTGGGTGGAGTGAAGGAGTAGTGCGCAATGCACAGTGGGCACTGGCCAAGCCCAGCTGGACTGGGGCACTAGCTGGGGCGGTCACTGGGCCTCTTACTGGGGCGGTCACTGAGCCACTCACTGAGCCTCTCACTGAGCCTCTCACTGGGCCTCTCTCTCCCACTGGGGGGGCGCCACTTTCACTCACTGCCAAGCCTAGCATTCTCCATTCTCCAGAAGATCAAGATTTGGCAGGGGTTAAGTGAAGGAAGTGGGATGGGGCCTGCCTTTAGCTAGCTCTTTGCTTTGGGGGAGAGGATGTGAACTTTGGGGCTTCTTCTTCCTCAGACTTGGCCAAGTCGAGCTTAGCAAAGACTGAAGAGGCCAGGGAAATGGGAATGTGAATGCAAGGAGGGGAGAAGAGAAAAAAAACAAGTATAAAAAAAAAAAGAAAACAGGATGGGAAAAGCAGAAAAAGAGGCCATCACAAGATGCCAACAATCAATGCAAACGCCCCAGAAAACAGAAATCTGAGAGCGCCGAACAAAACAAAAATACATATTTCATGACAACGTACCAGGAATGGGCGACAGCGCCGAAGCTCCAACGTTGGTCCGGTTGTCGACTTGCAGCGTATGCAGCGACCGGTTGTTTCGACCGCTTGGTGCCGCAGACTGACCGACCGAAGACCGCCTTCTGGAGTGAGACTGTGCCGGGCGGTCGGCAAAGGACGAAGAGGACGCGGAAGACAGAGGAGACGCCAGATTGACGATTCAAGGGCCGGCTACTGGATGGCTCTTACGGGCCACCTAGCGGACGGGCTTTTTTAGGGTTTTGGTGAGGTATAGGAGAGGCGAGTCGAGTCAATCAAGACCGGGCCCAGACAAACGGCGGGAAGAAACAAGTTTCACACACGCTGAGGGGGGGCGAGGAGGACGAGGATGGCGAGGGCAGCAGAGTCGTGTCGTGGTGCAATTGGCAAGTCGCGGGAGTCGAGGTCAGTGTCTGTGTCGGTGTCGGTGTCGGTGTCGGTGTCGGTGTGGTGGAGCAATTGGGAGGGCAGTCGAAACGAGGAGTCGCCGCTGGTGTTTTGTTCGTCGATATGCAGAGACAAAAGAATAAAAAAGGAAAAAAAGGAAGAGAAGAGAAAGGGAAGGAAAAAAAAAGCCAGCCTCGCACAGAAGAATGAGTGTTGGTGTGTGTGGTAAGCACTGGGAGGGCTTTGAAAAGGCTCCTTTACTGCTACTTAGTCGGAAAAGCTCAAGGCTATTTTACTTTTTTGACGATTTCAGAAGAGCCACAAGGTGGGGCGAGCGGTACGCGCTATGATTGGCCAATGACAGCTGGCGAGAAGGAAAAGGGAGATTAGCAAAAATCCGGCTCTCTGGCTTTTTGGCGTTGGCTGCTGGCTGTTGGCTGCTGGCTATTGGCTATTGGCTATTGGCTTTTGGCTTCTAGCTATTAGCCTTTGCCTTTATTGGTGGCAGCAATTCTGAGACCAACAACGCCAGAGATAGATAGAAGTCGACGGATTAGGAAAGCCTAGATAGGTGTCTTCTTCACGTGTCTTCTTCTTGTCCATCGTGATAATCACCACCATCATCCTCCTCTTCTTCTTTCAGCCTTGTCTCTCTTACTGTTTTCTTTTTTCAACTTACCCAGAAATCGAGTGTATCTATTTTAAAAATAAAAATAAAAATAAAATAAAACCCGCAGCGAGCGTCTCAACGCAAAGGAGGCTTTCGCTGAAGAGAGAAGCTTGAACAAGAAATCCAGAAATAGGGGCGAGCTAGAGCAAGACTAGCAGCGATAGAAGAGAATAAAAAACGCCTTCAAAATTGAATATATTTCAATTTTCAGAATGCTTCTTTTTTTTTTGACTGAAGCCGGCGAGATTGATCATTGGGGAGGCGATCTGTGATATATGCGATTATTGTCTGTCGGATAAGATGCATGCAATGCATATCGTGCAAAGCCAGATTGTGCTGTCGCACAAAAGGAGACTCCACGCCTCAAGATGAGATTTTTATGCAATCTTAGGTACGTGGCCAAAGAATTGGATGGATCTCGAGCAGAGCGCACGACACGACACAACACGACACACAAGTAAATAACCAACACAACAGGGTTGTTTGCAACGGAGACAACGGGCGGCATGGCGTTCGGGTTTTGCTGTTATGGTGGCCACCCTGGATTATTAGGGTTTGTTTGCACAGATCTCACACGTTTGATGGATGACAGATAGAGGAGGGTCGATCCTAGTTGCAGTTAGTCAGAAGTGCGCTCGCTGTATCTTGACTGTGTTGCTAAGTCGAAACGCTGCATTGCAGACAAGGCAAGTGCTTATTGCCGCGTCGATCTCCAGTGTCCATCCAGACAGGCTGCAGATAGCAGAGCAGGCAAGGCACACCACACCGCCTGGAGAGACAGGGCACATGTGCTGTGGGACAAAAGTACATGTGGCCCTAAGAAGGCCACCAACACCACCATGCCATGTTTCTAATGCTTTGCCCTCACGCCCTTCTACTATTCTGCCATTCCATACACGGGTCTAGAAGCGGCTAAACACCTGGCTTGTGCTTTCTTTCTCACGTCTTTTTTTCAGCGGCCAGACAAAGCAGAGCCTCTAGCCTTTATCTCTTATCAAGGTTACGGCCAGATAGATAAAAAGGAAGAACAGAAGAAGAAGCTTGGTTGCTTCCCTTTCCTCTACTCCCCTGTTCCTTGTCCCTTGTCTCTTGTCCCATTTCCCCTTGCGCTCCCCTGTCAACAGCCGCCTCCCCTTCCACTATCTTCCCTTTCCCAGTCCCCTTTTTTGTGCCGTTGTTGGTTGCTTGTGATGTGATGCTGCTTAGTGCTGAGCTGTCCTTTTGGAATGTTCTCAACGTTGGAAGCCCTAACCCTAAGACTTGGCAAGGGCCCTCCACCCCACCAACCGAAAAGGAAAAGGAAAAGCTTGGTGTATACGTTCGCCTACGTAAACCCCACATCCAAACTTGCTGGGGACAGAGAGCACAGGCTTCAGTTACAAAGCGCCTTCGTATTCCGCTTTGCAGCAAAAAAAAGCAGGGCGCTTGGTTCTTGATGTGGCCACTTGGGCCTGAACAAATTTCTTCTCGGTTCATTCCTGATTCCAGCATGAGCCGTGTTGTCTCTATGTGTTTGGTGTTGTGCTGTGTACGCAAGGTGGCTTGCATGCATATTTTGCTGTCCATGTACTTACTCTGACCAGCGTGAATACATGCCATGCCGCATGCTGGCTGATTTTGCGTGGTTCGAAAATAGAACTATGGAACCGCCGTTCATTGGTGGGTGATCTTGGCTGCGGGTCCTTAGTTGCTGGTACTTCCAATTTGTACGGGACTGCCCGTATTTCTGGTAACCTTGCAATGCATGAGCTACAGCAATGCGACTTTATGCCTTGTTATTTGTTCTCTGTTCTTCTTTTTCCTTCTCCTATCTCTATAATAATGCAGGAAAACGATAATAGGATAGTCATTGTTGCAACAAAACAATATGGCCGTCTTTCTTCTGCCCCCTCTTCGTCCGAATCATCTGACGGGCGATGGGCTAAATGAAGAATGACTCTGTCTGTGTGTAAACCCTATCTTGATCTGATCCAGGCTGATGTAAGAAAGGACATCTGAACCAATGGGCGACAGCTTCTTCTCCATGTTTCTTTTCTTTCCCCAGTGAGGCTTTCTTTAGGCTGGAAAGCCTCCCTGACACTATCCACACTGCTTGTTGCCAACCTTGCAGCCCTCACCTGCTCACCTGAAGCTGCCATTGTTCTTTTTTGGTAGGGATATATTGTGTGTATTGATATACGAAACGGGCTGGGATTCCAGATGTCAGACTACATGTCATATCGAACAATTTGAGGCTCATTGAGTAACAACAGTGCTACGGGAAGAGTCCATAGGCAGATCCGCAGTACATATGGGTCGCGTGAGGAGACACATATGGTGACATGGAGTCTGTTAAGCAATGGACGAATGGCATTCTACTCAGGAGAAATATGAGACATGAATGATAGCTGGTCTCTAGCTGGAGGGCTTCGTTGATGAAGTACACAGCACAGCATGTTAAGGTGAGTGTAACACCGCTAACAAATAAGCGCCTTTGACACTAGCCCCACACCCAGCTCGCACACAAACAACGCAGCCAATAAAAGCCCTGTTTGACAGCCCAGTCTCCACAAAAGACTGCTGGCCAATAGGACCGCCCCGTTGTATATTCACGGCGCCTCAGGCCACACACGACTCCAGCTTACTGGCAACCAACCGCCGTGACATGGCGATCTGAATGTCTGAATAAGGCATCACCAAGCCGCCAGCCAATGGCCAGCGAGAAAGCCCTGAGCCTAGCGCTTGTTGCCGTCGCAAGGATGGATGCATGTTGTGCGCGACAACACCTCGCACACGTCTCGAAGCGAGTTGAGTGTGAGGCTGCGGCTTTGGTGTGTGGTTGCTCGGGACGGCCAACAAACCAAACGAGGGCCTTTCCAGACAGACTCATATAACCTGTGGCTAGCTGTCTTTTTCTCTTCTTTCCATTGTGTACCAGTCATTGTGGCTTCACCGTCTTTCATTCGCTCGTTTACTTTTACTAGGCTTTGTTCTTACCCTTACTGTCTTTTCTAATCAAGCACTGGCTGCATCTTCTCTTCGAATCTCTTCGCTTCCATAGACTCATCAAAGGACCGCCAAACTGGGATCTCTTCTTCCAGAATCCGATCTGCCTGTTTAGCACTGTTGAAAATCTTTCTGCCTGTTTAATATTTTTGCTACTTACTTGCGTCCTTCTTCGCCATATACGACACACTCTGTGTTCTGCTTAACCCTCACTATAATATCACGATCATTTTCTGATACTCGCCGAATGATATTCCGACATTCATCGACAGTCTCAGCTCAAGATGGACTCATTCCATGATCACCGGCCGACCGCATATCGACACCAAGACCATCTCACACCCCAGCCGCCTCAAGCCCAAGACCCGTGGGATGAGTGGGAGGATGAAGATGTCTACACCCCCATCGACGACAACGTCCAGCTGGTGCCCAGACTCCCCGAGCTCCAGGCTGGAAATCCAGAGTCGCCATACAGCCACAGCCTTGCCAAGCAGCCTGGAAACCGCCTCTCGAAATCCTCCATCAACCGCCTCGGCCGCTTCAAATCTCGAAAGAGACAGCCGACCCAGAATGAACGAGCCGGCATCAAGGTCATCACCGACATGGAAGCACTCCGCAAAGCCCAGAGCCAGCGAGATGGACATCTCAGGGACGGAGATCACGAGTCTATGCGCTTCGTCGACGCAGCTGCTTTGCGGGCCATTGCCAGCTCCTCGGCCCAGGAAGAGAGGAGTCACATGTTGAATACTGCGCGGCACAACCCGCTCCCTTCTCCAGAAAACAAAAGTATTCCGATAGGCATCGAGATGCCGCACCGGATGTTTCACGGCAGCGGGAATGCCGTTCCCCAGACCCCAACGAGCGGCTCTCCAGCCGGCATCTCCCCCAAAAACACATCGGTGATGCCTCGGTACCCTCAGATCCACCACCCGAGCCAACAGCCAGCCGCGCTCTATCTCTCACCATCACAGCAAAAGTCGGTCTGGTCCCCTGATACTCCCGATACTACGACGACATTTGATCAAACTCCCGTGTCCACCACATCGGGATACTCTTCTGCTCAGAAAATCCCCGGCTTCAGCCCCCAGGCCGCTGTTTCTGAGACTGACCGCTCTGCTCCCACCGGGCAAATACACTTTCACATGCCTTTCAACAGCCCAATAGAGAGGGCGTCGTGCTATCCTGTTTCCATCTTTGATCGGTACCGGCCCGATGGCCCTGAATCTCCAAACCCGCCAATCGAAGACAACAGCCAAGCAAGGCTCAAGGTTCCAGTGGCTGTTACGCCAGATAACCCTCGTAACAATGGCCGTGATTTAGAGTCGGGATTCACACACCAGGAGAACCCTAGTACAACGGCGGGTGATCCCAAAAGCATTCAGGGCTTCTTCCATGACAAAAACGAGGCTAGCTACTGGCTGGATCGCCTGGCTGAGAGCCCCGTCCCGACACAGCAGTCAGTGCCAACTGCCTTTCCAGCGCAATTCCGGACTTCACATGTCCAGGATATGCCGCTCATCCCCATCATCCACAGCCAGGCTCTTTCTCGGGCTGTCTCTCATAGAGTCGTTCCCGAGATTACAGTCACGCCTACCCACGAACCGACGGACAACGCGCACTTCAATTGGTACGACCACTGCGGTGTATCTGAAAAGCATCACCAGGAACAAGATTGGTCCCCATCAGAGGAGAAGCAACCACAGAAATCAAACCAGGAATCTCCGCTGTACATGGCCAAACAGTCTGTCCCACCGCGGCTTGCGTCTTCTCATTCGTCTCTGGCTTCGAGCACAGGACCGCCTCGAGTGAATCCCCCACCCAGAATGCCCTTGGCTTCGGCTACCATGGCATCAAGCGACCGGCCACTTGTTACCTCCACTACTACCTCCACCACTACGAATATCGTGAACTTCAACACATCATTCACCTTCCAGCAGGACAATGTCATCGATGAAAAGTCACCACTGACGTATTCCCCACCTGCCATGCGACAACCAGTCCGGTACCAAGCTGTATTCCCCCCCGACCACCCCATGGCACCGCGCCGCCCCCCATCACCGGGTGCAGCCTCGCCAGCCTTTGCGGGGAGCGAGTCTACCCGTGGCGGCGTGGCCATGACGGAGATTCCATTGACGCCTGCTGCGGGGGGCCACGGCCCCATGCCGTTTGCCCGTGGCGAGTTTTTCCGCACCGTCCCCGACGCAGCCGCCATTCACGTTTACAAAAAGAAGATGAAGGAGGCTGAAAAACGCCGCCAGCGCTACGAAAAAGAAGACCGCGTATCGCGCAAGCTGGGAAACTGCTGGAGAGGCAGGGGCTGTGTTCCGGCCAAAGGATGCTTTGGCAGGCGCGGCAGAGAGGGCCGTTTCCGCCGACGGATGTGGCTCCTGTTGGCTTTGGTGCTCATCATGCTCATCACCGGCTCTGTTATGGCGAGCATACTCCTCGGCCGAGAGAAGACGACGCCGTTTGTTGAGCCTCGCTCGATTTGGGTTAATGTGACCAACTTCCCGCCCATGCCCACTGGTGTTTTGACTGTTGTTGGGCCGAACAACGATGTCTCGTACGATGGCTGCACAGAGCCTTCGACTCTCTGGAGTTGCAGTCTTCCGAAAGAGCAGCACGGCCAGGTTTCGCCATTCCGCGGCACACAACCAACGGTTACTCTGGACATCCAGTATGACAATTCCACAGACGAGTCTTGGAGAAGTGCCTGGGAGAATTCGACAGAAATCTCTCCCGCTACAACCAACTTCTCGCCTGCGCCTGGTCCACCATCCACCGAGGACATGGCCTTTCTCGGCACTTACACTGATGGTGTAAAAGCAGAGGAAAAGGCCGGCGAGCCCACCCCGTTCTACATCAGCATTTTGGACATGAACGACAACGCCACTCTTGCTGGCAGCAGCGAAAACCCCGGAATAGTCATTAGTCCCACGCGCAACATCTCCCTGCCACTGCCGGAAGCCAAGAGTGACGGCAGCTCTGCCACGGCTCGTTTGTTCCCACGGCTATGGCAACAGCCTGTGCGACTTTTCGACCGCGGCCTGCCCACCGAGCACTACGGGTTCTATGCCTACTTCCGACGCACGCTATACGTGCAATCGCTGGCGGCGCCTAACAGCACGATCGGCAGCAGTAGCGCGGATGGCGGCAGCTCGGTGGATGAAGCTGGCGGCGCACCCATTGCCGATGCAAACTACCTGATCACCTGGGCACAGACGCGTGTCAAAGTCGCGCTGTGGACGAACCTGGGCAATTCGTCGTCGTTGCTGGCGGCGACTGCGGGCACAGCGGCCGGAGAAGACTCGGCGCAGAGACCAGGCACTCTGCCGTACCCTGCGACCATCAGGCTGGACACACATGGCGGCAACCCGAAGGACAAGCTAGTGTGGGCGTGGGCTGTCAGCAATTCCAAGGTCGACACGAGCAAGACGTATTTTATTGCAAATGACATTGCAAAGGATGGCGCTGTTGTTAACCCGCGCGGGAGCGGAGACGCATCGATGGGCGGGTTTGATGGTGGTGTGGGCGGGTGCCGGTGCCAGTGGCAGAACTTTGTGTGAGCACTTACTTACTTGCCTATTGGCTAAGGACGGGGGACTGTGTATCTCTTGTGAGAGACGAGGCGGTAGGCGGGAGCTTTCATCATTTGCTAGTATCATGGCTTGGAATCAACCCCCAAAACGGAACAAGTGCATGGCGACGTCCTGATAGCTCATTGTAACAAGACACATATCTTTTAATCTTTTATTCGGACCATTCCCACTCTGTCCTGTCTATATTGGCCTGTTCGGGAGCCCACTCAACTTTGTTCACACATGTGCCAACGCCTTCTAAGCCCACCTCAACAACATCCCCGTTCTTGAGCCACGTCTGCGGCCTGCGGCCCAAGGCCACACCTGCCGGCGTCCCAGTGAAGATGACATCGCCAGGGAGAAGCGTGACACCGCTGCTCAAGAAGGCAATCAGCTTCTTAACACTGAACACCATATCCGCCGTATTCCCGTCCTGCAGGATAGCGCCGTTGACCTTTGTCCAGATATGCAGGCCCTGCGGGTCCGCAATCACGCTGGGGGCAACCAGCCCCGGGCCAAACGGTGCCCAGCCATCGAAGCCCTTGCCGTAGCACCACTGGCCGCCCCCGCGCTGTAGCTGCCACTCGCGGTGAGAGACGTCGTTGCCTACGGCGTAGCCCAGCACGTGGTCGAGCGCGGCATCGGGGGAGATGTCCCGGCCTCGCTTGCCGATCACCACGACCAGCTCGCACTCGTAGTCAAGACTGCCGGCAGCTGTTTGCGCCACGACGGGTACAGGGATGGGGTCTACCGGGCCGGCGAGGGCAGTGAGTGGCTTATGCTGTGGCGGGGAGACTCTTGTTAGCCAGATAAGCTAGGGCCAGCGGTGGGACAAGAACTGCGGAAAGGCTTCAAGATCCGGCGGGACTTACAAACAGCACCGGGTACTCGGGGAGCTTCATGCTGGCCTCTTGGGCGTGCTTGGCGTAGTTTAGCCCTAGACAGCGCACAGTGCGCACCTGCTCGGGTGCCAGCGGGGCAAGAAGCAGGTGGATGTCTGCGATTTCATCCGTCACGTCATGGCGGCCAAAAATGTCGCCGGTCACGATGTGGGCCTGGGTGGCTTTGGCGATGTCGTCTGAGCCAGCGCGAAGGATGGCATTGCCAAAGTATGTATTGCCGTTCTTTGCAACGAAGCGGATGAGACGCTGTGAGGTTGAGGCATAGGGTTAGATAAAGGCACTTTGCTGGGTGTTGGTTCTGACGTGATAGCGGGCTGAGATGTCGATACAGGGTATTTGACATACATTGAAAGAGGGCATTTTTGTGAAGATGGGCAGGAAGGAGGAATGACGACAAAAATAATGATGGAAGCAAAAAGAGGAAACACCGAACAAGCCACACGAAAATGAAAAGCGATGACTTGGGCTTTTATAGAGAAAAGAGCCTGTTGATAAAAGTACATGCAGGTACAACGTTGGGCGGGAAAATGTTCGTCCGTCCTGACTTGATGCAACTACGGTTTTATATTATCAGAAGATATGCTTCATGTAGCAACTGCCTGCATCTAACAGTTGGAGCACATACACAGAAGAGAAACTGCTGCGTTAAATTGCAGTGATCTTACATAAGCAAGTTATATTGTTTTCCTGTGTACTCATCGGCTTCTTGTTGAGCTCAGAAAGTGCAGACATCACGATATTCAGACGGCTGTCTCATTGCCCCACTTTTCTCCCCACTACCGCCAAGTTTGCTCGTGACTTTGTCCCCATTGTTGAGACTCAGACATCAAACCAACACGCTGGTAACACCAACACCACGACAAGAGCAACGCTGGGAACTGCGCAATAAATAGATACCATGAGACTTTCAGGGCTGCAGAAAGACGTACTCAGTCTCTACCGCCAATGTCTCCGGGCAGCTCGCCAAAAACAGGTATGTCGTCATCGTCTTCGTGAGCCACTGTTGTCAACAGTGCCGGCTCACTTGCTCAAACGACGTATTCTGCATCCGTAGCTGACTGTATGGCGCCCTACGCTGGCTCCCACTCACCCAGGGCTCTCGTGCGCACTTTGAGCAGTATGCCCGCGCAGAGTTTGACAAGTACCGCACGATTGAAAAGCGAGACTTTGCGACCATCGAGTACTTTCTTCGAAAGGGCACCAGACAACTGGAACTGTACTCCGAAGCCTCCATCAAGGACGTGAGATAGAGGATAATAACTTGTCGCCATATGCCTCCTG
Source organism: Chalaropsis ovoidea (assembly GCA_038407185.1). Taxonomy (NCBI): domain Eukaryota; kingdom Fungi; phylum Ascomycota; class Sordariomycetes; order Microascales; family Ceratocystidaceae; genus Chalaropsis; species Chalaropsis ovoidea. The sequence continues at coordinate 73,441 of JAXHKQ010000027.1, read as the reverse complement.
CATGCTTCTGCAGAGACGCCCATCAATTCATACTCCGAGTATCTGCCACATGTGTCTGGCCGGCTGTTTGATGTCACGGCAAGAGCGCAAACGGAAGCCTCTATCTAGTCAACGCCGCCATCCATTCTCGGAAGGCACGAATATTGCCGTACTTGCCTCGGCCGAAATAGTCACTTGACGCACAAAACTGTGATTATTTTATTTGTCCTTCTTCTTTCTTCTTTTGCACCTTTGAAAATCTTTTCATCTTCTCTTCCTTCATCACCACCAATCGCATTTTGCTTCATTTCACCTCCAAATTATCACGCCTCATCTACGCTTCAAGCTCATCATGGGTATCGCCAAAGATAACAACACGTCTGCTTTTGGAACAATGATTCCTCAATTTCATGCTGCTGCTGGGCTGAACCCCGCAGCAAACAATGGCTGTTTCGGAGGCCAGGCTGCCCGCCCCAAGCGTGCATTTGCTGAGTTTGTTGAATCTTCCGATGAGACAGCTGCCTTGTCTGTCCAGTTCTCTCATCTCACTACGAACGCCGACACGGAAATGTGGAACTCACCTCCTCTGTCAAATCCAAACGTTTGGTCTTGGGACACTGCCCACTCATCTTCGTCTTTGTCAACATCACTTAGCTCCGCCGCTCAATCTTCCGTCTTTTCGACGCCCGTGTCGTCCAACTACTCATTCGAGTTTAGCTCGTTTTCTCTGAACCTGGACACATCATCCAGCCTCAATTTCAACAAGACATCCAACCATGATGACTTGTACAACGGCGACCTCATGGATGTGACGCCCACAGTCACTAAGCAGGTCCAATTCTCATCTACGACGGGGCTCATTCCTTACCCCATCGTCAACAGTTCGAATTTCTCTTCGACATCAACCAGCGCCAACTCCAGCGCCCCGCCCCCGCCCCCGCACAGCAATGGCCGGCGCCTAAAGAGACGTGAATCGGAACGTTTCTTGAGAGATGCCGCGATATCTCCCCATCTTCACAAGCGCGCCCGCATGCAATATGAGGACAAGTGCCGAGCTATGTACTCGCTCGAAGGCCTCATGGAGAAGATCCGCGAAGTGCGGGCTGAAGTCGAGGGCTTGGTTAATACGCCCAACGACGCCGCATCCGTGGCAGACGGGGTCAACGTGCTACAAGATATTGTGGCAAACGATGAAGTGCACAACTCGTTCTTGAAGGCGACTCAAATTAACTTTAGAGAGCTTTTGGGACTCGTTGGCCGTCTTTCTCGCGTCCTGCATTAAACCTGCCTCCATCAAAGAGCAGGCCAGCAACATTTTAGCGCTCCAATTTGTTTTGTGTACTCAAAAGTTTCTTTTCGATTTCAACTCTGAATATAATTCAGGATTTTCAAGACAGCATCAGCGTGGTGGATTGCATCGAGTTACGACTAATCATGTACTACGTCAAGACCAATTTCATGTTTCACAATAAAATAAAAAGGTTCAATAGCAATATTTTTGTATTAAGACATGACACAACATAACATCGTTAAAAGTACAGAAAGATGCAAGATCATTGGCACGACCTCCATCAGCCAGAACTGACCGGAGGAATGATGCCTACTTCATCTCCAGCGCTAATAACCACAGCCTCATCTGTGAGATCGACGTACTCGGTATTGACAGCCACCATGGAAGACGACAGCACAGCGTCCTTGATCCCAGGATACTTGATTTCCAGAGTGGCAAAGAGCTCCGTCGCCGGCAAAGGCGCCGGGAGCTCTTCAGACTCGCATCCCGCAAAGGTACTCGCGTTGGCGAAGTACAGGATCGTGAAGGTGCTGCTGCTGCCGGCCATGGCGGGACTTTTCTTTTTTCTTTCTTGTCTTTGTCTTGAGCGGTCGACGGTTGCTTCTTGGCGAGCTTCGGGCACCTGGGTAGCAAATGCGGGTTAGCATTCAGAACACCCACAGAGAAGTGAAATTCAGATGAGCATAATGGGAATAGGGGTGTTGATTTCAGAGATCTTGGTGATAAATAGTAAACATCAATGTGTATCAGACAAAGTGCATTTGGTCTTCATCATATCAACAAGGCGAAGGGAGGAAGAAGGGAAAATAAAAGCACAGAGGCATAAAATGCATGCATGTGATGATTGTGTGTTCGACTTACCAATGAGTGCCGTTCGCGTTGAAGAGAGAAAGAGAAACAAGAAGGAAACCAAAAGCTGAGGAAGTGGCCGGCCGCGCTGCTTTTATAGCAGTAATTTTTGCACGGCAGGTTTTTTTTTCTCCCTCTCCAAAGGTACGTACCTTTTTTTTTTCTCCTCAGGGTCCCACGTGATTGCGGGGCCTCCTGTCTTGCTTTTTTTCTCGTCTGGAAATTTGCCAATCGGATAAGAGATGGAACTTCATGGGTTGCGCTTTGGTTGTACAGAGATCCCAGGAACCAGAACTGCAATGCGAAATTATGAAAGAGACACTTGACTTGTTATGCTTGATTTCTTGCTTGACAGCGCATGTGCCCTTTTCTATATGACGTAGACTTGCGGGTTTCTGTTGCTACATACGTGTGCCGCCAGAACTCCTCTCCTCACTGTCTATCATCTTCAAGTCTTTGGGCCGCCACATCATCGCAGTACAGAGTTGGTCTGTTTAAATCTTGAACTTTTATACTGTAAACAGAGGCAATAGCAACCATCCAGTATCCCATTACAGCCAAACCCAAAGTTATAGCAAGTGAACTCCAACGCCCATAGAGGCTGTCCGATTGTGACAAGTAGAACCAAAGAAATAAAAACAAAGTCCAAGGCTTCTCCTCCCCATTCGTTCAAAGATCGTCGTGTATCAGAGCATCGGCGTCTGTTGTTTTTGGTCGTCGTAGAAAATAAACAAAGAAGTCACCAGGTGACGGACGGCATGGGTTGAGTTGGAAAGAATAAAACAATTTCTATCCTTTTTCATTGCTTTTATTTTTCTTTCCTTGGTCCTTCGCTGTATTTCATCTTTCTTGCTCATAAGATATCCATCCCGCGGTGTCGAGGTTCTCGGTCGTTACTGAAGCCACGCACAGCGGTAGCACTTTTGTACAAAATTGAAAAGACACATCCAAAAGACTTGACGCACGGCGCTGCGTCCATCCGCTTATCTCAATCGTCTAGCCTCACGCTCAGACTCGAGCAGGCACAGGATGTCATCCTCACGGACTATACATGGAGAGCGGTTAGCGATACGGGCTTGGTATACATGGGCAAAAGCCAATGTAGTCGGCGGTGTGCGCTGATCAAGAATGAGATTCAAGACAGCTCCGAGGAACAAAGGGTATTGGGTTGGGTCAAAGCATACCGGGTCCCTTGACGTTACGGATGATGGAACGGGTCTGGTCGTCCATGAACTCAACGCGAACCTGGGTAACACCACCACGAGAGCCTGAAAGAGAGAAAAAAGATCCAGTTAGCACAACTGGCCCATAAAATTGAACGAGCAGCATTTCTCCATCGTCTCAGTCGGTCGCTCCTTGGAAATCGATATCGAGTTCCTCCTCTTGTGGTTGTCCTGTTTTTTAGATAGATTTTTCTTTGCAGTCGATCCCAGCTAATTTCTTGATTTCACGTCGAATCGGTGACAGGCGCTTGCGATATCGAAGGAGGTTGCGATTGAGACGACGGCGTAATGCAGTTTGACGACGAGAAGAAGAGCAGCATACCAGTGCGGCCCAGAACGCGGGTGACCTTGACGAGCTTGACGGGAACCTTGGCGGACTCCATGATGATCGATATGTGTGATAGATCGAGGATGGGGAGAAATATGGTTTGTAGAGGGCGAAAAGGAGACGGCGTTTTTTTGGCAGGCTCGAATACAGTCAAAGTCGAGTGGAGGGGCCGTTTCTCCTACCAATCCTTCCATTCACAGGTTGGCAAGCAAATTATTTTTTTAGTGAAGAGTCCGGGGTTTTGGTGTGCTCAAAGCCCTCAACGCCACACTTTGTGGCGCAACATAAAAATTAATTTCTAGTGGGTGATTAGTCATCAACAACTTGTGTTCTAAACACCACCAAACGACATCCTTGGCGGTTAATTGGATGGTGATTTCGGGATAGTGCTGATTGCGGTCGGAGTGCCCTGGACGTTCAATTTTGCACCCATTTGACAGACACTTTGAGTATTTCCTGGTTCATGTATGACTTATCGTAAAATTTCCATTTATGCCAGTTTTGATGGCTTCAAAAACGGAGGAGATCAAACAAGATTCTCATCTCCAAAGTTCATTCAACATAACATACATGCCCACATATTAAGTCTCCTCACCGACGTGAAAAGCTACACAAGAGCCTTCAAGAATCCAGCTTGGCGATCCGAGCCTCAAGATCTTTTACCCATTCTTCCATAACCTTGGTGTTGCCCTGCATGGTGGTAGACCCCTCTTGAATAGCACTCTCAATCTTTGCCAAGCCGTCTCTCCACTGCTTCAACTCGGTGGCCATTTCAGTCTGCTGCTTTTCCACACGGCTCAGAATATCGGCTGCCGAGGCGGCATCCGAGTGAATAGTACGCAGGGAGCGCAATCTATCAAGTATCGACGGCAGTAGAGGGGCCAGGTTCTCAATGGTGGGAAGAGTACCATAGAGAGCATTGATCTTGGACTCTTGGTCGGAACTACCGTCCGCCTCCTTGGCACCATCAAGAGCCTCCTGAGCCTCCTTGGCTTCTTTGCGAGATTTGGTCAACTGGTCGGCTTCTTGCGTCAAGGTCCGCACTCTTCGGCTGATGCTGTCTAGCGTTGCCGTGGATGCCTGTGACAGAGTAGACACTTGTTTTTGGAGCATGTCAAGAGTGGGCAGGATGGCCCGGGGCATGCCATTGGAATCCAACTCCAGACCAAGAGCAGAGTTGGCTCCAAGGCTTTTCTCTAGAGCCAAGAGTCTGGTATCAAACTCGGCGACTTTGGCTAAGGTATGTGTTTGCTCGTAAGCCGGGGTATATGTGATGGTATAGGTAGCGTCTTGCTTAACGCCATCTGAAGCCTCAATCTCTTCCGATTGTTCCCCGGGAACAGAAGTGAGGTGTTTGGGGATATGGGGCGTTACATCAGAGCCATAAGGTCGTGATATCTCTTCCAGGATCTTTCCAAGAGACGCAAGTGTGTCTTGACCCCCGTGCTCTAGTTGTTCGGCGTCTGCTTGTTGTTCGAGCTGCTTCTTTCCGTATTGCTCCTTGGCCTCTTCAACCTCGCGCGTTAATCTAGCGATCTTGCGCTCAAGACTTTCGTCATCGTCTTCATCACTGAAGTCGCCATATTCCTCGGTGTTGTCGCTAAGAATGCGGCGGCGGCGGCTTGATGTTTTGTAGGACTTGCGCTTTGTGTCTACTCGATCAGAGAAATCGACAGTGGTTGCATCGACGTTGGCGGGGTTAAAGCGTGATCGCGCTTCGTTTATACGCAGTCGAGAACGTGAGATTCCGCCTTCGGTATCGTCGAGCTCTTCGTCAAAGTCAAGCTCGGACTGCGTTCGTAGAGTTGACCCCTGGATACCAGTTAGAGGGGCTGTTGTGCGATAGGTGGTACATGGAGCGCAATACGTACAGGAACAGTAGAGTTATCATCGGTCAATCCGGGAGTTTCGTAGATGTCTGGTGCAGAATCCTAGGGCATGTGATGTTAGAGGCTGTGTTTCGCGGAGCTTCTTGAAGGGGGTCGGAGGAGCTATGGCATGGCTACGAGCAAAAGAGGGAGCTCACCAGATCGGGAAGAGCGGCGTATTTCCGGTTGCTGAGTGCCATTGTGTGTTGTTTCGTGGCTGATAGAGTCGGAGCAAGCGGGTTTTCGTGAGTTGCAACAATGAAGCTATCGGTATGTCGTGGTCTGCAATGGAATGAGGAGTTGTGGCTGGATAGAGCTCAGTGATGTTGTGAAGATAGACCAGGTCGTAGGGTGAACGTGGGGAAAATCCAGCCAGCTGTACACTAATTAAGGGTCTGGAAAACGAGAAAATTGGGGTTCTTGAGGAAGCAATGAGAAAGTTGTAGCAATGGATGTATTAAAGTTGACATCGACAACTCGGACATACAGTGGCTACGATTTACTATCAGAACTATGATGCTTGACGATACAAACAGGCATCTTGGGCAAGGTTGTGATCCACATCTGGCCAGTGATAGCCGTTATCATGGGTGGGACTTTGGGCTGCGGTATGGGACACCTTTAACGCGACGCGCCCATCCATATATTGACATTCAATCTAAAGTGGGTCTAGGTTTCCACAAGAGGGTAGCTAGCATGTGTAAAAATGGGGAAAGATGTACATTCAGTGACTTCAATGATATCATGTTATATTTTATCTTTCGCAGGTATCTCGGAAATGACATTGAGATCGAATGAAAGACTGAATCGCCAGTGCTCAGAGTAGCTTCTATGGCGAGAAGAGAGCTTTTCCTCTCCAAGATTTTTGTATGTGAAAAACATATATTTTGTATCTTTTCTTGAGAGCTTAAGGTTCTATTTAGCTCCCGAGCCCCACTCACTCATCGCTAGCTCATATTATTCTGTTATCCAAGTTTTTCCCCATTCATTTTGGTGTGTACTTGCATCTGACATCACATCACGAGACTTCCTCACTATTAACCGTCTCCGTACAATCGTGTATACGACGGACCTCATCCGAAGCGGCCCCCGATAGCCCGGAACTGACTCTTTGCACAAACGCGTAAAAGAACTATGACGACGCGTCCTCTATATTTTCCCTGATTTAGCCTTGGGAGATCAGAAGGAAAGAACAAGCGACAATCTCCTAAAAAATCTGGCAACTGCCAATGTTGCTCACTAGCTACCAAAAACCGGATTTTGAAATAATTTTCTTCTTCCTTTTGAAACCGCAGGCAAACTGTTCTTCTGCCCATCTGCAACACAATTATACGTCCAACCGCCGACTGTGATCCGCCCGCTGTCTTTCTAGGCCTTTACCTTTTGTCGACTACATATCGCGACTTGCGTATCAAGGCCTCCCCACTCCGATACCGATATACAAGATGTCCACTCGCACTACCATAGCCTTGGGCCGAACCAAGTCGGCCTACTCCCGAGATAGCCTTCCTACAACAAAGCAGGGCAAACGCAAAAAGCCTTCACCCGAGTCGGTCTCTGACTTTTCGGACTTGAATCCAGACCGTCCACCCGAAAGTTCGTCAGATATAGAAGACGACGCATCACCAAAACCAGGCCCTAAGCGCCAGCGGGCTTCATCTTCTCTCAAGAATCACAGCCGCTCTGCTGATATAAGACCAACTCAATTCCACATCGACAGAACCCGTACGAAAGCCCCCAGAGACCGATTTCCCAAGCAAAGAGTCAGTCCTCCGAGAAAGCGGAATCAGACTTCAACGTATGGAGTGAATGGCTCCCGCGCTACTTCTGCCAGTAGAGTCCATGGCACACCCGACAGACAAAGGCGAGGTGTGTTAACTAGCCAACGGAAGCCTGAATTAGGTGTTGGAAGCGTGCTAATCTTGGTGTTCTAGGCCATGCGCCCAACATTAAAAGTCCCGAAGACACAGCCCATCTCTTCATCCCCCAAGTCATTTCTCCAGGACCTGTCTTTCCCAAGGCAAAGGCTCGGGCAGTAACAAGTCCTAAACTTGACTTGTTTGGCCTTGATATTCCACCGATGCCGAGTATTTTTGCAGCAGCGCCCACAACCAAGTCACTCACTAAAGCGACGGGTGGTGATACTCGGGGACAGGTGAAAAAGAGCAATGCCTTGTCAAAACCCGCCCAGAATACTTACTCCAAGAAAGACGTCAAAAAGCCGCTGCCACAGAAGCCTGTGAAGATACTACCGCCCCATAGAAGGCAACAGAAAGAGCAGCCCCCACAACGACACAGCAGTCCAAGCTCACAAGTCAATCTCGCCGAGTTGCTCCCTGCCGGGGTTTTCGACAAGGAGTTTCTACCGCTTCCTGCTGTCTCGGAGGAGGTCAAGAACTGGAAAAGAGAGAGACGGGCCGAGAAGAAAGCGGCCAGAAGTCCGAACAAGGTCCGCTTTGGCAAGGTTGGGGATATCGATATTGATGAGCTTGTCAGAGAGGCGGCAGGGGAAAAGAACCCGGCGAATGACATGGCGAAGTGCTCGACATGTAACCGCATGGTTCTCTCTTCTCGCCTAGAAAGCTTTTCAGAAGGCAAGCCCCTATCGGTCCGTCGCATGATCGACTTTTGCGAACTTCACACTCGCCAAGACGCCGAGGATGCATGGAAGAAACAAAGGCTACCACAAATCGAGTGGGATAGTCTCGCCCTGCGGGTTCGCTGCTTCAAAGACATGCTGGTCGACATCGTCCTGGGAAAGCGCCAATCAGAATTCCGGGACCGTCTTTCTGAAAACATCAAAACCCACCAAAATCTCAACATTGCGACAGAGCGGCCTCCCCTCGGCTACTACGGCATCCGCGGCATGTACAGTGTGCAGGAGGGCATTTACAGCATGATGGGAAAGATGATTCAGAAGCAGGCACTCACTGATAAAGTGATTTCATCGCGGGGGTGGATGTTCTTCACGGAGAGTGTTCTTGTCCCGGAGGTCATCGTTCGCCTGATTATGGAAGACAACGGTATGAACGAGGCTGAGGCGCTGGAATGCCTTAAGTCAACAACGTGGATAGGAGATGCTCTGAGCCAGGAACTCCAAGACGTTGTTGAGTCTCATGATTATGACTTTGCAGAGGAAGAGCCACAGGCGAGTTGTGATAGTGACGCGGAAGAAGAGGACAGGGACGAAGAAGAAGAGGGCGAGGACGAGGAGGAAGATGACCAAGAGGAGGAGGAGGATGAACCCTTATATTCAAGCCAAGAGCGCGCAGATATCAGCCATGACTTCCTCAAGGACTTTGGCGACGATTCCGACGACGATTACTGAAGAAAGATGATAGAGAGTTTTAGTCATCTGAGAGTACAATATATATAGAGAGAGACAATGGGCGAACCAGGTAATTTCATGAATTTACATAGCCGCGGAACAAGAGTTAAACAAAGACATCATTTCAATCTAAATAATTACATCCCATTACTACAGCATCTTCTTCGACCAGCCTACTTCAATCTCAGCACAGCTGTCTCATACGGACCGAGTTCCACAGAGTCACCCGCGAAGTGCTCTAGTGACCGCCCGTAGCTACTCAGCAAAAGCTCTTCGACAGCCCCTTGTTTGTCTGCCCACGTGATGGGCTCGGCGGAGAAGCTACAGACCACGAGGGCTTTCGCGCCCGCGCTCGATGACCTAGTGTACGCCAAGAGATGGGAGTTTGGCTCGTCGACCAGCGCAAAATCGCCATACACGAAAATGTCCTTGTGTAGTTTGCGCAGACGGAGCACGCTGGCCCAGAAGCTGTATGGTGAAGAGGGGTCGGACACCTGAGATGCGGCGTTGACCTGGGCGTAGTTGGGGTTCACGCGCATCCATGGCGGTGATGTGGCAGCGGCGGTGGAAAACCCGGCGTTTTCGGTGGCGTCCCATTGCATTGGGGTTCTGGCGTTGTCGCGGGATTTGGCGACGTACTGGGAGCGTAGAAGAGCGATGGTCTCTGGGGATGAGTCCTTGTGGAGGCTGCAGTAGGGGCATTGATTACGTTAGTAGGGAAGCAGATGGCAGTGGGTTGGCGCTGGGCAAAGGACAAAAACAGAAGAGCAACAATCTGTTTTGTGAGGGTTTCCTGGGAGGGGGCGATTGGTGTGTTTACTTACGCCCAGTCATTCAGGCATTCCACATCCTTGTACTCCTCTATCGGCCACTCCGCGGGGACGTTGGACATGGCCAGTTCCTGTCCTTGATAGATGAATGGAGTGCCGGCCTGCAGTAGCTGGAGCACGGCAAGCATCTTGCTGGCGGCAAACTGGTTCTCCGGCGTTGACTTGACGAAGCGGGAGACTCCCCGTGGTTGGTCGTGGTTCTCAAGATACAGGGCGTTCCAGCCGTCGTTGTCAAACATGAAGCGCTGCCACTTGTTTATCAGGGCTTTGAAGTCGGGGAGAGTCCAGTCCTTGGGTGCAAACTTCCCCTCTATGCCGTAGTCCATGGTAACACTACAGTGCAAATTGCGGATGTTAGCATGTGCTCGCACGAGTATACAGGGGACTCGGCTGCGTAGACGTAAACTCACAAGTCGAAGTGAAAGATCATGCTCAGCTCACCACGCCCGGCAGCTACACTCTTGATGATCTCCGCAGTGTCGGAAACACACGGCATCTCACCAACACTGAAGGCATCGTACTCTTTCAAGATGTCGCCAATTTCCTTGAGGTATTCGTGGAGCCTGGGACCAGCAGAGTACAGATCACATCCACGAGGCACTTCGATACTGGTACTATCGGGAAGTCCATCAGGCTTGCTGATGAAGTTGATGACATCCATGCGGAAGCCGTCAATGCCGCGGTCCAGCCAGAATCGGATGACCTCGTGTACAGCACGGCGCACTGCGGGGTTTTCCCAGTTGAGGTCGGGCTGCTCGGGGCAATAGAGGTGCAGATAGTACTGGCCCGATGATTCGTCATAGCGCCATGCAGGGCCTGGGGGGTGTTAGTATAGACCAAGGGCGGTGCTGTTATTGTGGCCCAACAGCTTGCGTGCGGGAGCGTATCATCGCACCTTGAAAATGAGATATCCAGTTGTTCGGCGGCAGTCTCGTGCCGTCCTCAGAATACTTGGGATCCCGCCAAATGTAGTAGTCTCGGTACGGGCTGTCTCTAGAGCTGATGGCCTGCTTGAACCAATCGTGCTGGTCGCTAGTGTGGTTAACCACAAGATCGAGAACCAGCTTCATGCCGCGCTCGTGGAGCCTGTCGCGCAAGGTGAGCACATCCTCGACACAGCCGTAGGGCGGATCGATGGTCTTGTAGTCTGCGACATCGTAGCCCTGTTGCGTTCGCGTTAGCGCCAAGTACGTGATGGCGATTCATCACATGTCAGTCCACATACCATGTCCACCTGTGGGCTCTTGAAGATGGGGGACAGCCAAACAATATCAACGCCCAAGTCCTTTAGGTAGTCAACCTTGGAGATGATGCCTCGGAGATCGCCCGTGCCATTTCCAGTGGAATCTTTGAACGACGCCGGGTATATCTGGTAGACAGAGCTTTCTTTCCACCATGTAGGCTTGTTGTGCACGTGAGACACCATTTTCAATCAGAACTAGCAGCGTCTGATACAGGAATCGATTCGAAGGGACAAGAGAGGCAATACAGAGACAGAGACAGTCACAAAGCAAAGCGTCACGGCTGTCCTCACTGTACTTAGCACGTATTTATACACCTTTCAGTCATCTTCTTTGGTGATCCTGATCCCACAAGATCCGTGGTTCACTCACATTGCCGGTCGCTCTCCGCAGCTTTTGCGGCTTTTTGTATGGCGGGTTTCAGAATTCGGGCCTTGTTTCTTGAACACGCAGTGAGGCGGAGAAATGCTCGGAGATGGGGCAATCTTGACGGTGACGATGACGGTGACATTTACTCCGCTTCTGGCGTAGACCCTAACTGTACGTGTGTACTAGGGTTGGTACTGCCGCCGCACAGATATCAATTGTCATGCCCGCACAGAGATTTGTCATGTGGCCGGCGTGCGTCGGTAAACAAGTCATTGAAATTAGCCCAGCAAGCAGCAAGCAAGACGGCCTTCTCGCTCTCGGGCTTAATTCCACGATGATTAAATTGTGCCCGCCTTACCGGTGCTAGTGTCTGCACTGCATACAAGGTTCGCGAGACACATTTGGCTCCATCAAGGCCAGTAAGATTGGACTGCATGTTAGTCGTGCGCTTGCTTGCCTGTTACTGAGTATATGTGTAACTTCAGGGGCTCAACCGAGAGCAAAATCGGAGCACAATATGGAGTACAGAGCACAGAGGCGGCATTATTAAGCAAGAAAGGGAAATCCTCAGAGAAGCTATGATGCTGGTGGCCCATGCCGTTGGCGTGGCGTTGTTTGTTCTGGTTCGTGCTTTGATATCAGCCTGTATACTGGGTCATAAATAATAGCGGTTGTGTATTTACCATGGAGAGTACAGGACTGGGCGGCAAGACAATGTGAAACGCGTGACATTGTTCATGTAAACTGGAACAAAAGGTTACAAGTGTTAGGGTTAAAGATAGTGCAGATTACACGACATCGACATGGTCGGATTTACTGCGACGGCCCCTCGATTTGCTTAAATACAATAAAAGCTGCATATACAGCACAGCACAGCACAGCTCCGCTAAAAACAGCGATAAAATGGCGATCCTGAAGCAATATATTAGTGAAGGAAGGAAGTGCATATTTTTCTCCTGCGCCTTCCACTACATGACAACACACAGCAACAGCACAGCGCTGCAGCAGCAACAAAAACCTGTTTCTTGCTTCCTATTGGCTATAGCACAGTGAGAAAAGAGATCAAGAGACAGGATGGAAGAGATCCTGTACCTGTACCTACCTAAGTACCTGTACCTGTTTTTGCCACCAAGGACGCATGCAACAGAGATGCAGTGCAGTACCTACCCACAGCTGCAGAGAGTAGCATTGTGGTGATGAATTCTAGATTTGACGCACATCAATATCATATCTCACAGCATATCCCATAGTGACGTCCCGTTTGGGGAAGATGGCCGAGAGCGAGAGAGAGAGCGAGAGAGAGAGCGAGAGAGAGAGAGAGAGAGAGAGACTGAGCTAGTTTGCCGATGGGATTTATTTGGCTGGGGTTCTTCAGCGACTTGTAGTGGTTAGTGCCACAAACGCAAGTAACAATACAACCAAGTCAGTCAGCTATACCGAGGTGTGGTGTCTTTGTAGTTGCATTCCGTCGGGTACATATGCGGTACATGTAAATGTAAATGAATGTACAAGTACAAGTACAAGTACAAGTACAAGTACAAGTACAAGTACAAGTACAAGTACAAGTACAAGTACAAGTACAAGTACAAGTACAAGTACAAGTACAAGTACAAGTACAAGTACAAGTACAAGTACATATTGGTCGACTGCCAAATGCTGCGACGTTGGACCAAGCACATTAGCCGGAAAACGCAGGCAGCTGCCTTCCCTGGCTCTTTCCGCGTCGAGTTGTCGATTTGTCATGTCAGTAAATGGTGGGTGGCGGCTGCAAAATCTTGAGGCTGCCAAAGTTGCCATATTCCCCACTAATCGTGTAGCTCAGCCTTGTCCCCTGCGTTCAAGTTTTCAAGCACCAAGAACAAGCACCAAGCACCAAGCACCAAAGCTCTGCTACACTACGACCACCAAACGCCCACCCACAGACTCCAAAACCAGCGCCCGCACAACCCTTAACCAATTCTGTCTCCTCTCGTTCATCTGTGCTCTATTTTGCCGCTCTGAAATCGATCAATCCTCCTATCCACGCTTCAGATCCTTCCCATATTGAGTTGCCGGCTTCGAACTTGACAGCCAGCGTCCTTGCTTTTGGCGTCCAGGCCTTGCCCTGATTTCATTCACACTGGCTTGTTTTAGTTTGCCTGGCCTCCCTTTTATTTCTGCTAGCTGGTTCTGTCGTGCCGTCCACCACAGGAAAAGAAAAGAGGACAAAAAGATCTTCTGTCTGTATCGAGCATCTTGCCCTAAACAAGTTGCATCATTGGAAAATCAACCGAAAGGCCGACCGATTGGCAAGTGACCAGACCACGCACAACACGAAACCTGTCAAGTACTTGTGGACAGTGGACAAGCGACAGCTCCTTCACAGCGACGAAGAACCTTGACCAAGCCAGACCCAAGGCAAGGCCTCACCTCATTCACCATCTACACGCACTAGACTAGTCGGATAACGGACGATCTTCACCCTCGACATCGACTTACTCGACAAACACTTCGCTTTCCTTTCCTCGCCCCTTTAGGACACACCAAGTCTGGCCAAAATTTGCTCCTCTGCTCTGCTGTCGCTCCTCTGCCCAGAGCTTCGTCCTGCCACATCGAACTTCACACGACCTCGCCCGTCGTCGACCTTCTGTGCTGGCTGTACTTGTACTCGCTTCACCCCCCTCATATGGCTCGTTCTTGTTGATGCCCCCTTCACAATAAATGCCCGCCACCATGCCGCGGCACGATGCGCACCTGCGCTTCAGCTCCATCACTTCCAGCAGTGCCAGCACCGACAGCACAAAATCATCTGCATCCACTGTTCGCCAGCCATCGAACCGACGACCGCAACCGACTCGGCTCAACACTGAAAGGTAAGCAACAAATACACCACAGCATCCCAAATCACAAGCAGACCAGCCGCCTGTCCCAGCCGCAATTCGCGGGTGGGAGCTCTATTCGTACGCCCGCCCAAAAAAAGACATCGCTGGTGTGCTTAGTGGCATGATTGGATTGGCCCAGAACCACGGGCTTTTGTCAGACACAGTATTGCTGGCAAAAATAGATAGTCTTGTCAAAGACTGTCAAAGAGAGCCAGCCATATGACAAAGTCGTATTCAACTTTTCCCTCTTACAATGCCCGTCTTTGCATGTTGTCGATCGCTCGTCAACCCATTTGCTTCTGTCCCCATTTACTTGTTCTCGTTTGCAAAGTCACCACCATCTCACTTCACCCCCTCCCGCTCCCTCAAACCTGAAATCTACCGAGGCAAACAAACACCTCGCGGCGGGCTGCCCTACTTGTAGTTGTTCCCTTTCTGTCTCGTTTTTCTTGTTGCCCGTTCACACCTGAACGCACCCTTGGAACGCTTCTTTTTGCCCTGTTCAGCTTCTTACTCATTCATACCTGCAGTGCGACTTTCGCCAACGATGAGCCGCAAATATCACCCACCACCGCAAATGCCTCCAACTTAGTTCATTCGCCCACCTCAATCACACACACCGGCTCCAACCGCAACTCTCTACAGTACCCGATCAACCCTGGCGCCTACCGCCGGGATCCCTCCTCACTCGAAACCTCTGGTGGCGAACCACATGTTGCGCCAATACACCAAAATTCCTTCTCCAGCATTCCCCAAATCCAGCATAACCCCCCGACTGCTATTCCCGACTCCTCTGCTCAGATTCCCCCGTGGATGTCTCCCTCCGGAAATGCGGCCGCGGCGCCAAACAACGGCCTGGCCACCAGCTTCTTCAACGACTCGAGCGATAACATATCCACCACATCCCAGCTTTCTCCTGGCTTCCGCACCTCGTTGAGAGCCGACCAGGCCTCCATCAGCTCGGGCGTCCATAATGCCCTTGGCGGACGTGAATCTCCCGACATTGACTACTACGACACCCATCGACGGCCTTCGCAGGCGAGTATTGCAACCGCCAGTAGTCAGGGTTCCAGCATGAACCGCGGGGGCCTGAAAAAACTGCAGGGTTTCTTTGGAGAGGAGTTTCCCGGGAGAGACAGTTTCGAGGCACCTGCGTCATCTAGTAGAGACGCCCGATCTCGTTCTTTCAGTCAATCTCGTGGCCACCGTGATCGCAATCATTCAAATGCGACAGACCACACGCGCGACGCTTCACCCTCTTCTTCTAGACCACGGACGCCTGTTCCCGCACCCGAAGTTGTACCCTTCTTATATCAAGACCAAGATGTAAAGTCTTTTCAATAGTCACATTGCTTGCTGCTCTCTTTCACCTGAACTAACAAAATCTCACAGGATATTGCTCGATACGGCGAAGCACCTGTCCGTGATGTTATGGCTGGCCCCGACCGGGACAGATACATGTCAGATGGCTCAGTTCAAGCACCTCCAAAAACTTCATCCTCAAACCGATCCGGACCCTCGACGATTATGAGCCACAGCCACCGCCACAACAAGAGCAACGATGATCCCCGTGCGCTGCGAACAACCACCAGTCGGGATGAGCAGCAAGCGACCGCCTCGCAGGGCTCCCGCGACCGCGCACATCGAGACCGTGGTGGCTCTGCTACGACATTATACTCCAGCAAGAGCCGCGCGCAGAGCCCCGCACCAGGGCAAGCCGTTAGCCGCGACGGTCCTTCTTCGCCAAATAACAACCACACCAAGAGGGGAGGAGTGTTTAGACGGCTGATCCATGGCAAAAGCAAGGAAGACAAAGACTCGAGCTCACCCTCCAGCGGTCGTCTAATTCAATCGAGCTCCTCACGTTCCATGACGCATAAATCCTCCCGGCAAGAAATCTCCCGGGCGCAGGCCCCTCCCGGATACGCAGCAAGCTACTACACTCCGTCATTAGCTAGTAGTACTACCGTTTTCTCCAATACCGACGTCTTCGACGCCCCTGATACAAGACAACGCCAGCAGACTGCCTTTTCCAACAAATTTCCCTTTGCGAAACGACCTCGGACGGCCCGAACCTATGACGAAGAGTCTATTGGCCCGACTGACAAAAAGGGCACCGCCTTTTACCTTGACAAGAATCTGGATGACATGAGCGGAGTGATTACCCCAGACGTGGCCAACCCCGCATCCCGGAACGACAGCTTCCCACGCAGCGAAGTCATACGCCGCCCGACTAACGGATCTGTTGGGTCGTTTGAAGAACCCATGGGCTCTTGGAATGCGCCAGATAGCTGGGGAGTACGACGGACAACAGGCGATGCTTCTGCGGAAGGGATAGATACGGATGAAATGGGGCGTCCTTACCGCACTGAAGAAAAGGTCGTGTCATACTGCATCCGCATTTTCCGTGGTGATGGCACCTTTGCGACCATTTCTTCGCCCCTTAGTGCTACTGTCTCTGACGTCATTGGCCAACTCATACGGAAAATGTATGGCGCCGACAGCTCGGATAACTACCACATAGTGTTAAAGACGCACGATCTCTTCAGAATTCTCAAGCCGTCAGAAAGACCACTGGCCCTGCAAAAACGCCTGTTAGAGCAGGCCGGATACAAGGAACAAGATCGAATTCCCGATATTGGCAGAGAGGACAACAGCTACCTTTGTCGTTTCATGTTTCTCTCAAGCATCGATCCTCTCTTTTCGAAAGCTGGCCTCGACCCCGCGCTCACCAGAATCACAAAGCCAGCCCACATTGATCTTTCCGGCAGAAACATTGCGACCATTCCGATTCCTCTCTTCAAACGAACCGACGACATCCTTTCTCTCAACCTTTCTCGAAATCTGGCGCTGGATATTCCCCGGGACTTCATATCAGCCTGCCACCAGCTACGAGATATCAAGTACAACAACAATGAAGTGCGGCGGCTTCCTCTCAGTTTCAGCCGAGCTGTGAAGCTGACCTTCCTCGATGTTGGCAACAACTTTATTGAAACCCTCGAAGGCGCCGAGCTTGAGGAACTAACAGGCCTCCTCAAGATGAGTCTTGCTAATAACCGACTCACGTCTCTGCCCCCGTACTTTGATACGTACACAAGGCTTCGTTATCTCAACCTGTCTTCCAATTTTTTGGACAAGTTCCCTGAGTTCATTTGCGATCTTGAAAGCCTGCTCGACCTGGACATTAGCTTCAACGCCATAGCACAGATTCCCGAAGAAATTGGCAAGCTCAAGACGCTGGAGCGTTTTTTCATCACCAACAATCGACTGAGCCATCCCCTGCCGCCGTCCTTCAAGGAAATGGACAACCTGCGAGAGTTTGACTGCAAATACAACATGCTAGACAACATTGATGTTCTGTCGGAGCTTCCTAGATTGGAGATATTCTCGGCCGATCACAACCAAATCTCTCGCTTCTGTGGAACATTTGCCATGCTACGGAACCTGCGTCTGAACTCAAACCCTTTAACCATCTTTGAACTTGAGGGGCCTGTGATGACCCTGAAGATTCTCAATCTGTCCAATGGCAAGTTGACGAGCATCGATAAGTCGTTTGCCTTCATGCCGAACCTGGAGAGTCTCATTACCGACAAGAACTTTCTGTCTATGCTTTCTCCCCAGATTTCGAACCTTCGCCGCCTTGAGCATCTCAGCATCTCATGCAACCGCCTGTCTGAGCTTCCAGCCCAGATTGGCTGTTTGACCGAGTTGAGAGTGCTTGACGTTCATTCAAACAACTTGATGAAGCTGCCCACGGAGCTGTGGTGGGCCAACAAGTTGGAAGTCCTCAATGTCTCATCCAACGTGCTGGACTCATTCCCCAGGCCCGCTTCAAAGCAGCCTCGGCCGTTTGGCGAGGAGAACATGCCCCCCCCATCACTAAAGACAGGAAGCCCGCCCAGCCTCACAACGTTCCCTAGCTCGGAGACATTGGACGAGTCTAGAAGACCAAGCCAATCATCCTCCACACTGCTGAGCGTTGGTGCAGTGCCGGTATCACCAGGCACCGATCGCAAAGGATCAGTTGTTTCTGTCTATGGCAAGGGCCGCAATACCAAGGTCATCTCTCGAAACCCTTCGCAAACAACTCTCAGCAACACGATAACGCCCCGCAAGGACTCCAGCAGCACAAACGCCCGCAAGGAGAATACATTTGTCGGATCTTTGCGCTCGCTATGCCTGGCTGATAACCGTCTCGATGACGATGTCTTCCAGTCGCTGGTCTTACTATCTGAACTCCGTTCCCTGAATCTCTCATACAACGAGATTGGCGACATCCCTCAACGGGCTCTGCAGAAGTGGCCGCACATTACAGAGCTGTACATGTCTCGTAACGAGCTGACCACGTTGCCGGCCGACGACATCAACCGAGACACGAGCGCGCTGCAGTTCCTGTATCTCAACGGCAACAAGTTCACCAATCTCACAGCCGATATTTCCAATGCGCGAAAGCTGGCTGTCCTGGACTGTGGAAGCAATTGGCTCAAGTACAACATCTCCAATGTGCCGTACGATTGGAACTGGATCCTCAACCCGGAGCTTCGCTACCTCAATCTGTCTGGAAACAAGCGCATGGAGATCAAGCAAACCCCAATGATACCCGGGTATTCTCATGCCGGAAACCGTGAATCATACAGCGACTTCAACACACTTAAGAACCTGCGCGTTCTGGGTCTGATGGATGTCACCTTGACTGCACCCCGCGTCCCTGACCAGAGCGAAGACCGTCGTGTGAGAACTTCGGCTTCCCAAGCCGGCCATCTGCCGTATGGTATGGCTGATACACTGGGCAGGTCAGAGCATCTGTCCACCATGGATCTCGTGGTTCCCCGTTTCAATGGGTCTGATAATGAGATTCTCTTGGGTCTGTTTGACGGCCAGGCCCTGTCCCAGGGCGGCTCCAAGCTCACCAAGTACCTCCATGAGAACTTCACCCATACGTTCACTACCGAGATAAAGGCGCTTGCTCAGCGCAGTACCGACACCCCTGTTGACGCTCTGCGCCGGTCGTTTCTGACGCTTAATCGTGACCTGATCAACGTCGCTATCCAGACTTCGGACGATCGGCCCGTGACTGCCCACCGCCCTCCAAACGCGCAAAACTTGGTTCTCACGCCAGAAGACCGCAAGTCGGGTGCTGTGGCAACAGTTGCTTATCTACAGGACACCAATCTGTATGTGGCCAATGTGGGTGATGTTCAGGCTATGCTGATTAGCGACAACGACTACTGTATGCTCAGCAACAAGCACGACCCTGCCGAGGAGACGGAGCGGCGACGCATCCGCGAGGCTGGTGGCTGGGTCTCGCGTAGTGGTAAACTCAATGATATTCTGGGGGTTTCGCGCGCCTTTGGCTACCATGAGTTGATGCCGTCAGTCATGGCTGCGCCGCATATCAGCGAGGTGCAGTTGTCGGAGCATAATGACGTCCTGTTGATTGCTACGCGCGACCTCTGGGAGTATCTCGATCCTAAGTTAGTGGTGGATATCTACCGGTCTGAACGCCACGACCTGATGCTGGCATCGCAGAAGCTTCGTGATCTTGCCATGGCCCACGGCGCTACCGGCAAGCTCATGGTGATGATGATTAGCGTTTCTAATATAAAGCGCCGGGTCGAACGGTCGCGCCTGCACCGCACCCAGAGTGTGACGCGGTATCCATCAGGCATTCCCGACGAGTTCCTTTCTTCCCGCCGGCCCCGCAAGACCAAGGGCGATGTTCTGGACTCGACGCTGCAGCGGCTGGAGGCCGAGATTCCTGCGCCCACGGGAACTGTTGCTATCGTGTTCACGGATATCAAGAACTCGACTACTCTGTGGGAAATGTATCCTAACGCCATGCGCTCAGCAATCAAGCTGCACAACGAAGTCATGCGACGACAGCTCCGGCGCATTGGTGGCTACGAGGTCAAGACGGAAGGCGATGCGTTCATGGTGTCCTTCCCCACAGCCACCTCGGCGCTGCTGTGGTGTTTTGCTGTGCAGAATCAGCTGCTCCAGGTTAACTGGCCTGCCGAGGTCCTGAACTCGCTGACGGGACAGCCCATCCTCAACAATGACAAGCAGCTGATCTTCAAGGGCCTGTCCGTGCGCATGGGCATTCACTATGGTGAATGTGTCAGTGAGACCGACCCCGTGACGCGGCGCATGGATTACTTTGGGCCCATGGTCAACAAGGCAGCCCGCGTGTCTGGTGTGGCCGACGGTGGCCAGATTACCGTCAGCACGGACTTTATCCAGGAGATCCAGCGGTCGCTTCAGGCTTTCCAGGAGGACCCGTCCATGCCGGCGGCTGCCGACGAGGACGTGTTTGATGACGAGACGTATCTTCCTTCCATCCGCAAGGATCTCCGGTCGCTCAGCTCGCAAGGCTTCGAAGTCAAGGATCTGGGCGAGCGCAAGCTGAAGGGCCTTGAGAACCCCGAAATCATCTACTCGCTGTACCCGCACGGCCTGGCCGGCCGCATCGAGTACCACCAAGCACACCCCGACAAGGCCATCATCATGTCGACGGTCCGCACGCACATGTCGTTTGACCCGGAGATTATCTGGGCGCTGTGGCATGTGAGTCTGCGCTTGGAGATGCTGTGCAGCTGTCTCGAGAACAACTCGCGCACCGTGGTCATCCAGCCCGAGACGGCCATCCTGGACCGCTTCCGACAGATGGGCGGCGAGTTTGGCGAGAGCATCATGCTGTCGTTTATGGCGCACCAGGTCAGCCGCATCGAGAGCTCCATTACCACGCTGTCCATCCGACACCTGGCCATGGGCGGCGGTGCAATTCGCGAGCTGGACGACCTGCGCGCGCCAATCGCCGACTTGCTGAGTGCCGTGGCAGGGAAGCTGGCCGAGGCCGAGCGATACAAGGAGTTGTACGGCCCGCTGCCGGAGCAAGAGCCCGAGGTCGAGATCGAGGTCGAGTATGAATCCGAGGCCAGATAGGGACAAGACACGTGACTTGGCTTCCCTTTTTCTTTTTCTTCTACTTCTTTTCCAATACCAGCATAGAGCCGAGGAAACCGGGCTGCTGGCAATGCCCTCTTCTTCCTCCAATGTACTCGACACACTCGCATTCTGATGACTTTGCTTTCCTGTTTCTCCCCCTCCCTATTTACACCTTTCTTGTTACCTTTTACCCTTTACGCTTTACCCTCTCTTCACCTTAATTAGTCCTCGCCCGCCCCGTCCTTTCAGTCATGATCGCAGCGGTCGATTGTCGCTTCTATGAAGCCGGTCCTATTTACTCATCACTAGACATTGGTTGGGATTTTGGTTTCACGGTGGAAAACGGAGTTGGGCTTTGGGGCGTGTATTCTTTTTTATTCTTGGATGTTTGATTTATAGGTACACTTCTTTTTCGCTTTCGTCTTCTTCTTTTCTCGCACTTGTTCTTGTTGCGTTATGGACACATAAATATTGATTTCTTTATATACATACGTACAAAACAGCCCCCCCCCTCCCGGTCTATGTCTGCCATATGCCGCGCGTGCCCGGCGCCCGGCGCAGGATGTTGATCTTGTCAACCATGCGCGGCCCAATCCACCAGCCGCCCGTTTTATCCCGCACCCACTCCCGGACAAACGACACCACCGCGCCCTTGCCAACGACGTCGTGGCCGGTCTCGTCGGGCATGCCGGGCTTGAGAATTTCGACTCCGCCATAGCCGCGCACCACGGCCATGACGTCCCAGTGGCCGGGCGGGATGGAGCCGACCTCGGCGAGCATGTAGTCGAAGCGGTCCCAGAAGAGCGCGTTGTTCTTCATGCGCTCGTCCTCGGTCTTGTCGAACATGAGGCCGTATATGGGCATCTCGTTTATGGGGATGCCGCGCGGATTCTCGCCGAAGCGCGTTACGCCCGTCATGCAGCTGAGCACGTCTGTGTGCACAAGCGGCTTGGCCGGCGCATAGGGGTCGTCCCGGGCCAGCGCGTACAGCGAGGTCAGCGCGTCGCCGCCAGGGTAGTTGAGCGACGATACAAAGAGCATGGCTGCGCTGGCGACAGCGGACAGAAGCACGGATGCGCACAGAATCGCAGCCATGGCGGTGTACAGGAGCGACTTGGCACGGCGGTCAAACAGTTTGGCGGCGCCGATGGCGGCAATGGCGGTCAGCGGCGGCACAATGTAGATGATGAAGCGGGCCTCCTTGTGCGGCTGCAGCGAGTAGATGGCAACAAAGAGCATGGACGGTATGGCAATGGCGCGAGCGACCCGCGACGTCGCCGGCCGCGAAAGTGCGTATGGCATGAGCACAGTCATGGCTAGCGGGTTGAGCAGAAGGCGGGGCAGGGCCGACACGTAGTAGTACCACCACGGCGAGGTGCCCCAGAGCGAGCTGGAGCCCTGCACGGCGTTGAAGTAGAAGCCCCAGAGCTCGGGCCACACGGGCTTCTGCCAAAAGTAGCTGTCGACGGGCACGCTAACAGCGAGGGCTACAGTGGCGGAGATGGCAATGGGCTTGACGAGGCTCCAGAGCTGTATGTTATCCATAATGAGCAGCCAGAAGCACTGGGTGGCGAGGAGGATGGCGAGCTCGGCGCGGAAGATGACGCCGGCAAAGACAATCAGACACAAGGCAAGCCGGCGACGCGGGGGGGATTGACGGCCTGTCTTTTCCGGGAGTAGCAGGCCGAATGAGAGCGTGGCTGGGGGTAGAGGTCAGCAACTGGAATGGACACATCTCGACGGGAAAGGGGGCGATGCCTACTCAGGCCAAAGGCAAACATGTTTGGCAGCAGCCGCGACGCATAGAACGGCACGTGGAACTGGGCAGCCTGCAGTAGCACATACCACATGCCGGCGCTCTCGCCAAATGCCACGCCCAGCCTCCGGCCGTAGTACAGCAGGCAGGCGGCGTTCCAGAGGCCCAGCACGGCGCGCACGAGCACCTGGGCATAGCGGAAGCCGAAGAACACAGTCAGCGGCTGGGAAAAGCTGGCCAGCAGCAGGCTGCCGATGAAGGAGCGCGGCACGGCGCCGGGGAAGGACATGTGGTCGTAGAAGGCGTGGAGGCGCTCGGAGACATGGGACTGCGGCACGCCGTAGACGAGAATGTCGTGGGTGGCCTGCATGTTGAAGGATTCTTCGACCTTGGTGTGCGGCGCGACCAGCAGATGGGCCATGATGGCAAGCGGGATCAGGCATTCTGCAAGCGACGGGGTTAGCTGTGTGGCGATGGGAGGGGGGTGGTGGTGGTGATCGTGGGCTTGGTCGTCATGTCCCAGACTTGCCGTAGGCCTTCATGGCTGCAGAGCGTCAGCAGCACCCACCGCAATTTCAAGGAAAAAAAAAAAAAAAGAGAGCGCCTCAGATTCACAGACAGAATATCAGCCAGAAAAAAGCCAAATAGCTGCAATTGGGATTCCTCGCGACGGAGGATGCAATGGGCGTTTGCGAAAACATGTGAAATCGTGATGTTTGCTGAAGGAAGTCCTCCACAGAGCTGGGCTCCACTATAAAGCTCCAAGCTCCCGCTGCCACCTGGCACGATAGCTCTGTGACAGCTGTTGACAGCTGTAGCAGCCACAGCCTTACTCTGGCTTACTCCACGTCGGCTCTTGTGCAGTGAAGCTCGCCCGCCTGCCAACGCCGCACTGCATCTCGACTTGCCTGAGCATCCCCGCCAGCCTCGCTTCTAGTCTGCTGCAGTCTCTCGCCTCCGCTCTCTTAAAAGCCTCTGCGGTCTTTTTTTCTTTTGCGCCGCGCTGCGCCCCCGCCTGCCCGCCATGCTTTTCTTCGGCAGCTTCTTCTACAGTGTGTCCTCCCGCCCCAGCGCACCGCCCCGAAGAGCCGCCGCCGGACCCTCCATCATAGGTTGCTCTGCTCTTAATGCCCTAGTACTGACCGTGCCTTCTTGTCTCCCGCAGTAGCCGTTCTCCTCACCAATGCCGTTGCCATCCTCTCCGAAGACCGGTTCCTCGCCAGAAGTGCGTGTTGCTCCTGCTCCCTCCATCTCCCTTCTCCTCTGCGTCGACCGCCCTCAGTCTCTAACCTACGCTTCGCGTCCCGTAGTAAATCTGTCGCCTGCCTCGTACGACCCTGCCTTTGGCGCAAATCCCGATACCAGCGTGACCGTCAAAGTGATAAACCTGATTGCCAGCGTGCGGACGCTGATGCGAGGTGCGTTTCTACTCCTCCTCCCTCCACAGGCAGCACAGGACATCTGACTGCGCAGAGCTTTGTGCTAATCTGTGGTGTACAGTACCGTTGATCGTCTGCAACACCTTGATCATCCTCTACGAACTGGTCCTGGGCTAAGCCCGACAGCAGTCCAGCCCACCCTCGATACATGCCACCTCCCCCCAACCCCGAACATCACACGCTATACCCTCCAAAACACCACAGATCAGTCACGCTACATGGCTGCGTGCCATCATACTTGCATCTACCAGTGCGTTACGCCATCTGCTGGTTCGTTGCGTTTCTATTTTGCTGCAGCTATTTATTATTACAACAATAGACCAAAATAACCCAAAGTGTCTCCTCTCTCTTCTCTTCTCCTCTCTGGCCCCAGTGCGCATGCTTGTCTTGTCTATACTACTCTGTACGCTGTCGAGTTCCCCGTCATAGGTTGTGCGTGACCGGCCATCAAGTCCGCCCGCAGTGAAATGGTATAGAAACAAAAAGAAAAAAAAAGAAAAAGAAAAAAAAGAAAAAGAAAAAAGCAGAAAATATCCCTTCCCAACGCCCCTTAAATGCCACCCCAAGTCGGAGAGACGGCATGATGCCATCGCAAAGAAAAGTCTGTGTCACCTCCAACAAGAAAACAAAAACAATATAATCACATGGCTCCTGACTATACAACAACGCGCACGGACGGCACAGTAGAACATCACAGGCAGCCCCGTCCTCCACAGTCAGCAGCCCTTGACTGTACCAAGCTTCACCAAGCTTCACTAAGCTTCACCAACGCAGCTTCAGGTTGCGCAGGCGTCTACGAGCATGTGCTTTGCCCGACTAGGACAAAGCAGGAGTGCTCTTTTTCTTGCCCAGGCTGAAGCTGAACCGGGACCGGAAATCGTGTTTTTCCACGGGCGATGCTGGGTCGGCAAGCGGCGGTGGCGGTGGCGGCGGCGGCAAAGAAGAAGCGCTGGTCTCGTTGACTATCGTGCTGCTAGAAGCAGTCGGCATCAAGCCATTTGGAACTGGAGGAAATGGTATCGTGTTCGCCTCAAAGGCCATTGGCGCCGGCGGCATCTCTGGTACCTTTTGCTTGTCCTTCTCCTTGTCCTGGTCGCGTTTCTTGGACGACAGGAAGTTAAGGCTTTTGCGACTCATTGACTTGCTCGACCAGCTGGCACGGTCAAGCAGATTACCGCCTGTGCTTGATTTGCGAAGCTTTGGTTCTGGCTCAGCCGCCTTGATGCTCTTGCTGACGTCAGCGGCCCTCTTCATGTCTTCGCGCGCCTGCTTTTGCTTCTCGTATTCCTGCTTTTGCTGTGCAATCTCGGCTTTGCGCCGTTCTGCCTCTGCAGCCTGTACCGCAATGAGCTCTTGGTCGCGCTGCTTCTTCTCCATCTTCAGGCGCTTCTTTTCTGCCTTGCGGTCTTCCACCACTGTGGGCAGTCCCGTGGCCGTCATGGGCGCTGTGTAGACATGGCCGTTTTCCAAAGGTGTGAGAACCTCTGTTGAGATGGGAGCTGTCCGCACGTGCGCAAGATTTGGGAGGGAGTCCTCGGTGAGTGGGTTTATGGACGAGCGGCCGGTGGAGGGCGTCATGTTGGCAAGGCCATTCTCAGCCGTGAACACCGAGCTCGAGATGGGCGTGTTCTCTTCCTCGGGAGTCGATTGGCTGATGACACTGTCATCCTCCTCCTCGGTAACTCTGGCAGTGTCAAAGGTCGTCTCTTGGTAGAAAAGGACATAGGCACAGGCGATTCCGTCCTCATCGCCAAAGAAGTTGTTCACATAGTCTTCGTCGACGGGCTCGACCATTTCGTCATCAAAGAGAAGCCAGCCCCATTCCTTAGTTTTGATGACTGATACGTAGTGTCCATGGTAGGCATTACCTCCGATGTGCACAACAACAGCGTATAGTTCGTAGACGCGGTCGGGATCCCGTGTTTGCGGCGTCGTGTTGAAGAACCGCAGGTGTGACGGGTAAACAACACGGTGGTGCAGTTTTTGCAGGCGCGTAAAGTCTTCCGTGTACTTGAAGCGCTTCAGGTGAAGTGCCATGACCTTGGGCAGCCGTTGCACCTTCATGCGCTTTTCGGCTTCTTGGAGACCGCCACAAGAGTCGCACTGGAATTTGTTCCGCTCGCACAGCATTTCCTCTTCCGAGAATTTGCTTATGCAAGATGTTACAGAGGAATGCTCGTCCAGGTCAATAGAAAGGTCCAGAAATGTCTCGTTTTTCTGTGACACGGTCTCGCAGGTAAGGCATTTTGTCTCCGAGCTCAGCAGACCTTCGAAAATGTCCTGCACAAGGCCGTAATCAAAAGTCCGATTGGGCGCAAGATCCGAAGGTGCTGGTGCTGGTGCTAAAGCTGAGGCAGCAGCAGCTAAGGCTGAGGCTGAGGCTGAGGCTGATGCCGTTGTTTCGGTGATTTTGCGCTCGTGGTCTTGCAGATTGGTGATGATGTCATTGAGGACAATGCCGTAAAACTCGTGGGCGTCTTGATGCATTGAGTTGCGAAACATTTCGTTGTCGCGTTTGAAAATTTCGAGAAAGCGCTGTGGACTGAGCACACCAGTGCGGGTTTTGCTTTGTAGGAGGGTCAGGAAGATGTCTTTTAAGCCCGTGAATGTGCATTCGCCCATGTCGTAGCTGTCGGTGTTCTCTTTTGTAAGCTCCAGGATTGGGCCCTTGAGCATGGCCTGTTTCTTCTTGTATTCGGGCGCATCGGGCCGGTCTTCGGGTCTGATGCCACCTATTGGAAGCGTGATGTTGTTGTTGTTGTTCTTCTGTTTGGCTGAGACAATGGGAGGCGGGATAATCGCCGGTGGCCGTATTGTCACTTCAACCTTTGTAGTAGATTTGGACAAAGGCCCGGGGTAGTTGACTACGCGGTCGCGAAAGACTTCCGAGTAGAACAGCGCTTGAACGATGGAATTGCAGTAACTAGATTGCCGCAAGGTCAGTAACGGTAACTCTGGGTATGGGTGTCGAGGCCGGGACAATGTGTCGTATCGCGTGCAAGTGTGTGCAGTGTGAAGCTACTTCAAGCGGGAGACATACCATGTGTTGCCAAACTAAGCCAGCAGGAGAAAGGTTAGCGTCAGGGACAGCGTGGTTTGTCGAGTTCCCAAGGTATACATACATTCTCCAAGCCGAAGAACTTGCTCGCGTCGTTGTCTTCTACCGGGCCGGTAGTCTGAAGCATCTTTTCTAACGGCGTGATCTCGACTGCGGCTTCGTCCTTGTCCTTCTTTGCGTTGGCTTCTTTGCCGGAAGAACCGCCATTCTAAGTCGGAAAGTCAGTATGGGGAATGCAGCCGAATCATTGGAGCGGGTATAGGTGGCCGAAGCGGAGGAGGGGAGGCTTAGCTACCCGGTTCGGTTGGTGGATTGAGTGTGCATACCGCATTGCTGCTTCTGTATCGAGAGAATAGGGAAGACATTGTGTGTGGTTGGAGGTCGCGGCAAGTCCGGCGATCGGTTTACGGTGCTGATGAGGTCAAGTAGTGATGGTGGCGACTTTGAAGCAAAGTAACACGGGATATTATAGGGAATATGTGGTGAGGATTTGGAGAGCGCGCTGGGACAATGGCTGCTGGAGTGTGGAGGTTGCTGGTGTCATGCGATTGTCGGCGACAGTGAGGGCGAAGGCTGTGAGATGAAGCGGGCCTCGCCGGGTAGATGACGGCGGTGTAGATACAGGCTTTGCAGCTGTCAGAGTATAGAGTCTAGGATGGGGAGTCGGTGGTCTGGGCCTGTGGCCGTAGTTTCAAATGCGAGGTCGAGGTTCTAGCAGCAAGGAGGAATTATCCCGAGAGTCAAGGCAGGCCGATAGATGCCAGCAGTTGAAAGACGTTGTGCAGCCGAGGCGAGCGGTATATCGCAAAGAAGAGGAAGCACCTATTGCAGGGCGTCGTAACGCGGTCGTGCCAAAGTCGAGATGAAGTGTGCGAGGCCAATTGGCTCTGGTGTTATTGGTCCGAAGCGTGTGAGTTGTGAGTAGCACGTCGAAATGCGCGGCGCAACCTCGAACAGACGAAAAAGGAAGAGCAAATAAAGAGATTAAAGCGATGGGAGGGAAACAAGGCGGCCAGGGAACACAGGCAAGGCTGAGTTTGGAGACGTGGGTAGCCGATACAATGTCGAAGATGCAACGGCCGAGGCTCGAAGAACAAGAGCGAATAGGCGGGCGATGAGAGACGATAGACGACAGGCGGCAAAGAGGCTGTGGGCGCCACAAACAAAAACAAAAAGTAACGATGCACCGTGGTGCTATGGAGGCAACGAGTGAGGGTGCTGCGGGCTGCGAATATAGGTGCAGATGCTGTGGCTAACAGGGCACTGGGCAGGGAGCAAGAGGCAGAAATAAATCAGCGCACAGCCTCTGAGTTCGGTACAGTGGAAGAGAGGAGAGGAAAGAAGAAGACGCAGCGCAGCGCAGGCTCTTAAGGGTTTGGATATAGAAGGGGAAAAAGAGCGCCTCCAATAGGAACAGAAAGAGAAGTTGTCTCGGAAGGGAAAGAAGGAAGAAACCCTGAGAAAAGAAACGCACGAATCAGAGGTGCAGAAAAGAGCTGGAGAGGAAAAAACGAAAAACAGGCAACTTCTGCAGGAGGATCGACTCTGGCACAATATAGAGAAGTTGCGCTCAAGAGGCAGGAGGAAAAAGGGTAATTGACAAGTTGGTTGGTCTTTGGGGGCCTTTGCCTGTTTGTTGGCTTGGGGCGGCGGCGGGTTTTTTGGAGAGAAGTTGCTGCTAAAATCTAGCCTTGGCCCAAAGGAGCAGGAAGTATGGAGCTCTGGGGAAATGCAGCATGTGCACGCATCAAAGACTAGCAAAGGCAAAAAAGGGCAAAACTTGTTGGTGGAGGGAGGGGAGAGTGGAAGCGGAGTTCAACAAGAGCCCCGTCAATAAAATGCTGAATATAACGAATATAATGGAGATGCCTGGCTGGGATTCTATCGGACGGAGCAAAAGCAACAAAACGAAGGATTGTGTGGGCAGCAGACAACAGGCGAGAGAAAAAGAAAGAGCAAAAAGAGAAAGAGCCAAAAAAGAAAAAAGAAAAAAGTACAGACAAAGTACAAAAAGAGAGATTTTCGCTTCGTCCGTGGGTCTGCCTTCACTGCCAATATGGCTGACTGGCCGGGTCTGCGGGCTTGGTGAGGTAATTGCTGAATGTGTAAGTCGGCCCGCGCTGCAGATTGATCCCATGGCAAATCCCATACTGGGTGGAAATGCATATAGGAAACGGGAAACCATCGGCATTCTTGGTCCCATAATCTTCTTTTGCCTCGCAGCTAATCCGGCAAGAACAAACGCCATGGCTTCGTTTTCCTGTCGCTTTCGCCCACTCTCGCAAGCTCTACGAAAGCAACTGCCTCGCAAGAAATAGCCACTATAGCCTCTGAACACAGCGGTATACAGGCAACGCCCAACGGCTGTCGTTTTCTTCCATGACTTGGGACTAACTTACACGGGAAGGAGCAAACACAAGAGTGTCACCCGCCCACCATGGCTTGCGTGTGCGCCTTCCTAAAGTATCTCGGACAAGCTGAAAGCCTTTCTCCCAGTGTCTTCTGCCAGCTTCTCTGTGCTTCCACATGTCTCTCTGCCTCTGTCACAAAACCCTAGCATGCCCATCGCCAACCCTGGCTCCAGTTTTCCCCTTCTCTCACGCAACCTCACACGTCCACGATTTCCACCAACCCGCACAATCCAAGCCTTCAATTTGTTCCAGAACTTCCATTATTCTTCTGCGCCTCCTCTCCTCATTGGAATCCTCGATCCTTCGTTCCTTATTAAACCTTGGCCATGCGATATATCGCACGCACCACGTCAGGCTGTAGTAGTAAAAGCCCGTTCGTGACGCATCCCTGCCTTTCTGGCTGTTCTTTGTACCAGGGATGAGGTAGGGCTAATCTCCGCTTACCTGACCTCACCTCTGCTTCGGCTCCAGCTTGCCCTGCCTTGCTACCGTCATGATTGCGTGGTCAATTTGAAGAGCACCAGCTAGCCACGCAATCGACACCCACACCGACACCGAAATCCACACCC
Source organism: Chalaropsis ovoidea (assembly GCA_038407185.1). Classification (NCBI taxonomy): domain Eukaryota; kingdom Fungi; phylum Ascomycota; class Sordariomycetes; order Microascales; family Ceratocystidaceae; genus Chalaropsis; species Chalaropsis ovoidea. Next base: position 43,096 of record JAXHKQ010000027.1, on the reverse strand, counting down.
ACACACACACCCACGCGCTTGTTGCGACCCCCATACAGCCACCAAAAGGGTCTCTTTGCGGAACATGGAGCTGTGCGGCAAATCTTCGTGTTGGCGAAACCCCAATCTGCTGCTCGCTCGCTCGCCCGCCCCTCACGTCTGCGTCTGTCTGTCCCTTGGCCACGTTACGTTGCGTTGCGTCTGTCATGTCGACCAAGACCCACCCAAAACGAAGCCGCAGCATGCCGCCCTCAAGGAAGCTGGGGGCCTTCAATTCATCCGAAGCTGCTCGCGCTCTGCGCCGCTAACGCACTGCGCCTGCTTTTTACATACTTACCATCTTCTCGTACTAGGTGAGCCGTGGCTTTGCTTTTCAGCCTACAATCTCCATTGCTTGTGCACATCCCCTGCATGATTCCATGCCCCCCCCCCCCCTCACTCTTTGTGTAACCCTTAATTGCTGTAGCGCTAAAAGCTATTCGGCATCTAGGAGCATTATTTCTTCACATGCCCACACGAATCGGCAGTTTGACTGCGCTAGCCCGTGTGGATGACGAGTCCGCGAACAGACGCATCATGGCAGAGATCATGCTCGAGTATTGGTGTATTTTAATATTATATGGTGGGTCGATTTCTCTCACAGCCTCCATTACATACATGTCCTTGTATGCCTTCACTCCAGTCTCTCCTCGTTTACTTCTTCTACTCTTCATCGCCACCGGTTGTAGGGAGTCCCATGAAGATCTTGAAATAATCCTATAACACGAGCAACGGTTAGCGACAAGTCTCATAGTACGGGAACTGACGACAATACTTACGTATATCATCCACTGCAGACCAGTGAGAGTACCGATCATGACAATGCGAACCGGCAGGCCGTTCCAGAGACCCGAAAAGCCAATCTGCTTGTATATTCTGCTCACAGCTGCACCCGCACCCTCGCCCTTCTCCCGGTTTGAGTTCAGCTTGCTCACCATGACATCCGACGGATGCGAGACAATGGCGCATAGAATACCAGCCATATAACCACCTACAAACGACACGCCGGTCTGTTGTGCCTTGCTGTAGTCGTCTTTGCTGCCAGGCAAGCGCCTGTACATGGCGGCCACAATCGTCTCGAACGAGGAAAACTTCATCATTGTGTAGGGGATCTGGCGGCCCCATAGCGGTACAATTCCCTTGTACAGTCCAGCCACACCCTCACTCGCCACAATCTTCCGCAGACCGTCGGCTGTACCGGCGTATGGTGACGCGAGCGAGCCCTGCATGCGCACCTTGATTGCTTCAAACGGACACAGGGCAATGTCGGCCAGGAATTCGGCTGAAGCTGATGCGGCTAGGTACAGGCTTGTCTTGTACTTGCGGGCAGCTTCGTCGCCGGCCATATCGCCATACGTTTTCTTGAAGTACTCGTACCAGCCGTACTTGAAGGCGCCCTGGAAACAGTAGCCAAAGAATGTCGGGCTCCAGCCCTGGTATATTCCACGCATGCCCTGGCCGGCATAGATGGTCTTCCAGCCCTGGACGTTGCTCTTGTAGACATGAGGGTCAACCTGGCGTCGCGTTTTGACTACATCGAGAGGCGTGACTGCAGTGTGTGTGGTTCCCTTTTGGCGCATCGGGGGTCAGCTTAGTGAATCCATGGAGGCATTCATTTTTTTTCTTTTCTCGGGTGGTTGTAGCAATGGACCGGCCGGCCGGTCAAAGGAGACTTACGCATGCGAGCAGGCCGCCAAAGGTGCATGCGGCGTAGTATCTTCCCGTGTATAGTTGCACGTGACCAGTGGCATCCTGGGCCTTGAGACTGGCCTTTTCAAACTCGGCAGCAGCTTCTTCACCAAGCTTATGGGCAGCGTTTTTTGTGCTGTCCACGATGGAGTAGGAGCCGAAGAGCTCCGTGCGGGCTTCGTACGGCGTGTGTTTCGAGGAAGTGGACTTTGCTGTGGCTTTGACTCCAGGTGATATAACGGAGGTAAAGACCGACCAGGGGCTTTCACCTGATGAAGAAGAGTTGCCTGACATGGTGACCAACAGGGTGTGCGTGGGTGTGTGTATGTTCTTGTCAAGAACTACGTCCAGGAAGACTGCAAGATTGATTAAAATAATAAACAACAGTGATTACGACGGGGAAAGCCCACAGCGCCGGTATCAGCGGGCGGGATATAAGGCATTGATATCGGTGGCTCATGTCTCATGACGGAATGCTCTATCGGCCACGAAAAGCGATAGGAACGGGCTGCATGCGGGCTGACGACAAACCAGCACAAAAGAAGCTCGCCAGGGCGAGAAAAGTTGCCGCATTGTACTTTTGTACGGGTAGCTCCGGAGCGGTTCTATTTTTTAATGGATGGTACATAGGTACTTAAGTATACATATGTGCGTATACAACTTGCGGCTTATCCGGTTCGGTTATCGGCGGCGGCTTGCCAGATGCATGGATATGACATCACTGGCAGCTACTCTGCTGTTTTCGAATTCCGAACAGGTGAATCGCAAGCTGATTGGCTGGTGGGAGGTTCTTTCGCTGTGGATGGGAAGTTGCCATCCGGAGGAATCCAAATGGAATAAAAGAAGGGGGAGAAAAAGGGCAGGAAGTTTCAAAAACAGCAGGTACGCGGAACTCGAGTCGTTCTTTCCCATTCCGAGGCGCTGCCGAGTCTTCATTGACAGGCCATCAAAGCTTGTATACAAAAAGCATCGGGAGATCGGCGCCGCCAGATCAACTGTTTGACAATGTACTTATTTCTATGGTTTTGCTCTGGGTGGTGCGAAGGTTGGCAGGCTGTGATTTTCATTCGGGCGCTACGGAGTGTTCACGAGCTTGTTGACAGCCAAGGCCGTGGCCAGGACGGACTCGAAGCTTGAGTTTGTATAGGCTGCACGGCCAGAGACTTAGGCTGTATGCTCTCAGCTTTGCGATATGGACTGCGATTGTGGCAAGTCGGAGTCTTCGACCGTCTTTCCTGATGTATCTCTGTATCTTTCTTACCTTCCCCTCTCATCCCACTGCCCCCAGCTTCGAATCGCGCAGAAGAGAAAACGTGATCACCAAGATCACCTGCCATTGGAGAAGAGCAACGGAAGCATGAAATCAGCTTCTCCAACCACGTGCAGCCCGCAAAAGAAGCATAAACAGTAGCTAAATCGAACTAAGCAGCTTAGCCGGCTACACGGTGGGCTAGCAAGCTATGTATGCTGCCCTCTTCTAAGCCAGTACTTGGCCAGAGCTTCTGCACGCATCGAGCTGTGGGGAATCCGCCACGAAGAAGGAATACTGGAGAGCGCGAACAAAGCACCGGCGGTGCAGCAGAAGGAGAGAAGTCCGGCCCTCTGGCAATGCATGCTGTTGGGGATCAATCTTCAAGCCCCACGGGCTCGGGCTTTGTGACAGTTGGAGATGGACGACAAGGGAACAGGGGGGCCGTTTTGGCATACGTAAGAAGCCTTTGGCTGTATTAGAACCACGCAGGAGTGGGACAAGCTTTTCTTGAGGATACAGCCAAGATTAAACAAGCTAAGCGAAGCGAGAAGCCAGGATGGTGAAAGAAGCGAGGGGTCTAATTGAGGGTCCATCAGAGAGACCACCCCGGTCTTCTCCTCCCCCTTTAGTCTTTAGCCTCTCTGTCACTGGATCCCTTGGAGCCCGCCTGGTGGCATCACGGCTGGGGATTGGCTCGGGGTAGTTTGGGCTTCGGCCAAACAAGGCCGGGTGGGTTGGCTTTGGAGGAGGCCGAGGAAGAAGTGACAGACCAGGGTGAGAGCGTGTGAGGGCAAGATGCGCCGATCGTCAAGAAGATATAAAGCTGAGATGGTCTCGCCTCGAACCAGACAGACATAGAGACTCGAGGCTCTTTGTCCCCACAAGCACATCTTTCTCTAACCTTCACTGACTAGCCACTCCTCCTTCTGTCCACAATGCGTTGGCCTCTCTCTCTCCCCGCCCTCCTCTCCGCAGGCCTGGCCACGGCCGCCCCTGCTGCGGTTCCCGGCTCGCAGGACGCAGGCAGTTTCCAGCTGGACCGGCGTGCAGACACGTCCAACATCACGGCGATCAGCCACGACGCCGTCGTCAGCTTCGGCGAGGCAGTTCCCTCGACGACGCTGGGATCGCTGTATCTCAAGTACAAGCCGTACCTGCATCGCATCAACGGCTGTGTGCCCTTCCCGGCCGTCAACGCCGCGGGCCAGGTCAGGTAAGCAAGCAGCCCTCTTACTGTCAGTTGTTGTTGGTGGAACTTGTGGAAACTGACAAATGCCATCTAGCGGCGGTCTGTCGCCGACGGGCTCTCCCAGCGGCCTTTGCACGCAAAGCACCGGTCAGGTCTACGTCCGCGGTGCGTGGTACGGGAGCCAACTCGGCATCATGTACGCGTGGTAAGTAACACACAATGAAGTCAAAGTGCATGTGAAATGACGGGTTGGTTCACAACGGACCTAAAAACACACCCACTGACGCCCTTGCTCCCCGCCGCAGGTATATGCCCAAGGACGAGCCGTCCACCGGCCTCGGCCACCGCCACGACTGGGAATCGGCCGTCATCTGGATCGACAGCCCCGACGCCGCGTCGCCCACCATCGTGGGCCTGTCGGCGTCGGCGCACGGCGGCTACTCGACCATCAAGAGCGACTTCTCGTCGCACTTCAACGGCAACAGCGCCTTTGTCGAGTACTTTAGCAACTGGCCCGTGAACCACCAGCTAGACATCAGCACCACGCAGGGCCTCATGCAGCCTCTGATTGCGTACGAGTCTCTGACCTACCAGGCGCGCTACACCCTGGAGAACTGGGACTTTGGCTCGGCAAATGTGCCCTTCAAGGAGGCCAACCTCGCCAGCAACCTGGAGAAGGCGTGGACCGCAGACTCGTAGCGAGATGTGGCATGCAGCAAAGGCGAGTGCGTATGCGAGTGGAGATGTCGAGGAGATGTCGTTGTCCTATAGACGGCAGTTTGATATTGGTGGCACAAGTTATAGTGGGGCCCGGCGAGGGTTAATTTTTCTTCATTGTATATAGTTGAATTAGGGTTTATATTTCATAATGACAGTAGTTTGTTCATAAGACGTGGGACGGCAAGAGTCCTCGGGGGTTATCGTGACTAGGTCCTGAAAGAGCTACCCGTCGGCCATTTCGATGCCATCGCTGGCTTCTTCAAAAAAAAGCCTCGTACATGGCGGGACATGATTCATACGTGTCTTTCTTGAGATGCTTGTAGCCGGGCGGGTCCGTCCAGATGACGTCAAAGCGGTCAGACGGATAGTGAGGCGCGTGATGCTTGAGGCCGAGGGCCTTGACGATGTTGGTGAGACGCTTGTGTTCCCAACTGCAGTGACGGTTTGTTAGTAAAGAGGTACAAACAGGGAGGGAAAGGAACCAAACCTACCACACTAAAATGTTCCCCTTGCCATCATAGTGCTTGATAGCCTTCTTCACACAGTCCATGTCATCCCGTTTACATGAAGTATCGACCTTCATGCCGAGGTGGTCTGCTAGCGGCTTGACAGTATCATAGGGGCGTTTCCGCTTGCCATCTAGTCGGACCATGTTAGCCAAGAGAGTCCCAGCAGCTGATAGGCAGCAGGGAATCGAATACGCACGTTTGGGCTTCTGGGCCATGATATGGCCAATATTATAGTCTGAATGTTTTCCAAAGAAGCTCTTCAGACACTCTGCGCGCTGCACGCCCTCGGCACTGAGGCCGTTGCCCTTCTTGGGCTTCTCACCATGGCGGATGAGATAGACAGTCGGCTTTGACTTGGCCGCATCAGCAGAGCCGCCAGATTCCGGCGCAGACGCAGACGCAGCGGCAGCGGCAGAGACGACGCCAAAGCCAGCCGCGGAAAAAGAAGGCGCGTGGCCCAGTGACACAATAACCGGCGACGCAACCGTTAGAGCAACGCAAAGGACGGCGACGAGGAGGAGAACTCTCATGGGGAGTGGGGAATGGACTTGACAACGAGGAGGGACCGAGTAGGAAAAAAAAGGGGACAAGGAGAAGGGGAAAGAAGAGGAAGAAAGAGGAACAAGATGGGAATAAATATCAACAACGACAAAAAAACAGGGCTGGAAGAAAAAAAGGTAAAAAGAATAGATGCGCGCTGCGGTGACATAGCCTTTGTCTGTGCTTCTTTCCTTGCTCTGGCTCTCTTCTTGCATCTGATCTAATCATTATCAGATCTGCATCTTCTTGCGTTGGTTCATTTTTGCTCTCGTTTGGAAGCACGCCGTTCATCGAGGAAGCCAGAGAAATACGAGAGAAACGTTGTTTCTAGAAGGTTGTTCGAGAACTTGTCACGAAGAACTAGTCGAGTCCTCTCCTTCCTGTTTCTGCGCTTCTATTTTGTCTCTTTCCTGTTTCTGCGCTTCCATTTGTCTCCTTCCTGTTCCCCTCCTTCCATTTTCCGTCCTTCCCTTTTGCTTCTTTCCTTCTTCTTGTTCAGCCCTGTACGGCCCCTTTCTGCTTCTTTTCTTGCCCTGCCTCCTTCCTCTTTGCATCTTGGCCGCAAGTTTATCACGACCAAAGTTCAATTCTTGCTCCGTGCTTCCATTTTCTGCATGAGCTTTTTTAATGCTTAGCTTGGGCTTGTCACGAAGAGTGGCTGAGTTCTTTTTTTTCTCTTTCTTTTCTCTTTTGCTTCTTTTCTTTTCCGTACCTTTTATGTACATTTTCTTGTTTGCTCCATCGTCAGAATCGCCATTGTGTTGGTTCATGTATAATAAAGTGTAAGTAGGACCAAAAACGGACCAACAAAAAAGAAACAAAAACAAACAAAGAAAAGGTACAACTTGAAAAGTACCGCCCCGCTTTTCAGTTGCCCTATTCTAATCGCCTCTTTTTTTTTTCTTCTACAAACTTGGAAAGCTTGTGATTGCAAATTTAACCTTCATTTTGCTCAATTTCTCAAGAGCCACCGATTCTTCACCTGTCTCTCAACTCCGACCAAAGAAAAACAAAAAAACGGCGCTGACACCGTCGCCTGCTTCCCTGCACCTGTTCTTCCCTCCACCAATCGCCTCGTCGTCTTTGTAATATCCCGCAATGGCCGCTGCTTCGACTTCCGTCCCCGCTACCACTGCTGAGCCTCCCCAGTATGTGCCTCGGTGGTCGGACCGTTACCGTGGTGTAAGTATTCCCTCAGCCACTCTGTTCTTTTGCCTCTCCCTCTGTCTCGGCGTGGTGTCAACCCAAGCCCAGCTACAGATTGGCCTGCCCTGTCAGCAGCCTGACCACACGCATGGCCCATCCATCCATCCCTACCAACTACCAACTACACTACGCCCAGCACCACACGCTTTCTCAAGTACACTGACTAACCATCCGGCCCTCTGCCCCGCTCCGCCTCTCTCGCACGCACAGGCCACCGTAGAAGATCTCGACCCGCCGGCCGCCCTATCCATGACCCCCGAGGACTCCATCAACAGCGCCCTGCTCGCCGCCTTTGAGCGCGAATACACGCACCTAACGGTCGTCGACGCCAGCACCCGCGGCCTGCTGGGCTACATCTCCATCCCGCAGCTGCAGGCGATGCTGGAGGCCGGCACCGCCAGCCCCGACAGCTCGCTGGCCTCCGTCATGGTGCGCTTCAAGCGCAAGGCCCGCCAGTACACCGTCATCACCATGGACACGCCGCTCGAGGAGCTCGAGGGCTTTTTCTTTGGCGGCGCCGAGAAGCAGGAGTTTGCGGTTGTGTCTGATGAGAAGAGACGCTTTGTTCTGGGCGTAGCAACTGCCGAAGACCTGGAGAAGTTTGTCGCGCGGAGACCGCAGTAGAGCATACAAAGAAGAAAAGAAGAAAATAAAACTAACACCCGCAACGAATTAACAGCACAGTCGTGGAGCTTAAGCGATGGAGTAGAACTAGTTTCTCTAATCCCCAATCAACTATCCTCCTGGCTGGATCTCTGGCACAAAAAAGAAATATAAAAAGATTACAATACAAGATGACGTCACACACATCACACACCATGGGATAGTTACACAAGAGTTTGTTTTGTGATTATTGATTACACGCCGTTTCTTTACTGAGCAGGGCCCTGGTAGTCGTATACCAGGCGGGCGTACAAAGTCTGCGCCCCGGGCTTGGTCACGCGAATGTTGCGGCAGTATCTCCGCTGGCCGTCAACGATCTGGAAGCCCCAAATCTGCGTCGCCTCCCAGCCCTTGCCCTCGTCCAGGTTGCGCACGAAGCTGAGGATATGGGCCTTGTTCTCGGGGCCGGCACGCTCGTCGTCCTCGGGCGCCCAGTTCTTTTCGAGGTCGGCATCCTGGATCTCGGAGCGCTCCACAAACTGCGAGCGGCCCTCGACCTTGCCGAAGATGTGGTCTTCGTGGCTGCGCGTCAGTCCGTCCAGACACCGGTTCTCGCGGGTGCCCTTGATGCTGGGCATGAAGCGCACAGGCGCGAGCTGCTGGTCAATGACGACCTGCGTGACCTCCGGGGCGTCGGCAGCAGCGGGAGCGGCGGGCTTGCCCAGAGACTGGGTCAGGGTTAGGGTTATGGTGCTGTAGCCAATAACGGTGCGAGTGCCATAGGGCATTTCTTGCAGCTTGAAGATCTCATCGGTGCTGTCCGAGAGCTCTGAGTTCTAGTGAATTGTTAGTTGAGTGAATTGGAGGCTGTTGTGATGGGTTTAGATAAGGAGAGGCGGGGAACCGGGGGATGGTGGTGGGGTGGTTCGTACAATGACCCAGACGCCGTTAAGGTCGCCAATGTTCTTTTCCTTGGGGGCAGCCATGATTGATAAAGTCGAAGACGTGTGAAGCGAGAGAAGGCGAAGAAAAAAAGTAAACAAAAAAGGGGAATAAAGAGAGCAGAAAATCGGACGTAAACAAAAAGAAGAAAAAAAAAGAAGAAGAAACAGAAAAAGAGCAGCCAATCGCTTTTTATTCACACTTTCCGGCTCGGCATTTTTTCTCCCCAAGGCTAGCAAAAAGAAGCCCACCAAGCCCCTCCGTGCATGTGCGTGTGCAGGCATTCGTTATGCGGCATGCATGTGCAAACAGCAGCTACAGCAGTTGCCTCTCCTTTGGGTCTGTCTGCAAACAAAAGCCTTGGCAATCATCAGCCTAACAAGCCAGCCAGTCCCAGTGCCAGCCCCAGTGCCAGCCCCAGTGCCAGTGGCTTTGGAGCTTGGCTTTGGAGCTTGGCTTGGAGCTTGGCCTGGAGCTTGGCCTGTCCCGTTTTCCCAAGGTTCAAGGGTTTGTCCAGTTTGTCCAGGGCGTGTTGTTTTCAGGGTTTCTCGGCGGGCTTTTGTCTGGGTGGACTCAATTGCGGGGAAGGGGTTGGCCAATCCCCTCCTGCCATCCCGCCCCCCTCTCCGCTTTAACCAAGGTGGCTCTATCCAATAAGCTGCGTCCCGGTCTGCTGAAGCTGTTAACTTATCATCACCTGTTACCAAGTCTGCCTTCGAAAGGCAGCGACTCGGAGTTTGTAGATTCATTCCCAATGTCTTGGGCTGGGACAGACAAGTAATCTTTGATTACCTGCACGGGAACTGCCGCCTGTAATCTGTAATCTGTAATCCGTCAGTTGGCTATGATTCGAAGAACCCCAAGTCCCCTCCCCTCCCCTCTGCCCTGGAAGCCTGCTTAGTCAACCCCTTCCCATCTCCAACAACTCGCAACACAGCACAACACAAACACCATCCATCCTCGGCTGCTGCCAACGCCCCGACGCGCAGATGCATCTTCATATCCGGAGCTGCCTCGGCTTTGTCAGTCCGGCCTGTGTGCCACACTACGTGTCACCCACCTTTGTCCGAGCTTTATCAAGCTTCCTAGCCTGGCTTGCACTTCCAACGTAGCATAAGTACATCGCAGATTAGGTGATCATGGAGTGGAGAGGGGAAATTAACATCTCCAATTTATAGACTTCCCCCTTCTCTCTGCCTTATTCAGGACCTGTGCCGAGTCTGATGAGGGGAGAATATTGAGTACTACCACATAAAAGGACGCCCTGCTGCTGCTGCTTCAGCTGGAAATTCAATCCAACATCACCTTTTACTTCTGTCCTCTTTGCTCGCCCGCCCTGTCCCTTTTCTGCCCTACAAACATACTCCTTTTTTATACCGACGAGCACACACATACAAAAAAGGTAACACGCCATTCGTTCAATATTAAGACTAACCAACGAACAAGACTCTTGAGGGGAAAATAAAAGCTACAAAAGGTTAAAAGGGCGGAGAAGAGCCACAAAGGACCAAGGGTGCGCTGGTGATGGACAGGAAAAGAAATAATGAATAGACCAGTCCATCCCCGAAACATGCGACTTTAGACGATATAGGGATACAGGCTGAATCAAGAGCCCAGAGAAGGTGACCGACCCGACACTTGGATGGTGAGGGACGACAAAGGAGCCAAAGAAGACAGACAAGCAGCCAACCAGCCAGCCACACTACAGTAGCATGGCCCGTTGGATTGTTTACGGCCACCAGTTCATACGTCTGTAACTTTCAATCACCTCCTCAACTAGCTCCTTGTTGACCCGGGGCTTTTCGTACACGAACCCAGTCACCTGTTCCAGCCGAGAACCGTCCATACTCAGATCCGTGTCCTTCAGCAGCTCAGACTCCATAAATGGTGACAGTGGGCCAGGTCGTGTAATGCCTGCGGCCTCCACCAGATCGGCCCAGGGGCCCAGAACTTCATCGTTCACGTCGTCCACAACACTGTCCATGTTGAGTCGCGCAAATGTACTGATGATGGAGCCTTGGAACCCCGTGCGAATCTGGAAAATATCGCCAATGATCTGGGCCGTCGTACCCTGATCAGTAGCACCCTTGTCAACGATGTTGAAGATGGGAACATTCCCCATCTTTGCCGCGTCCCAGTTCGGCCGACCTTGTTGGTACCACTGAGCCACCGTCCACAAGGCTTGGGTGACGTCGTCAATGTGTACGGTGTTTGTGCGCAAGTCTTTGCTCCAAAGCCACTTCATCTCTGTATCGAGATGCTGGTATACGCGAGCCAAACACAGGGCAGTAGCAACCCACTGTGAAGCATACGGTCCGTACACGTTGGCAAGGCGCACAATTATGAGATTGAGGCTAAAAAAAAAAGCATTTGATCGGTTAGCATTCGTGCTGGGCTCTCATGGAGGACGACAGTGACTTACCCAGGAATCTTGGAAAGCTCCTCTTCGGCCTGTTGTTTAAAGAAAGCAATTCTACTCCAGGGCTTGAGCTTGTGGTCTTCCTTGCTAGGCGCTGAGTCAGGCTTGTAAACCTGGCCGGTGCTGAGCTCCACAAACACCTTGACTCCGCGCTTGGCCGCCTCTTTCCCTAATGCCACTGACAGAGCTAGTGATCTCAGTCTGTAGACTTCGTCCTCTTGTGAGTATCTGGTTTCGCCGCCGCAGTTGAAAACATAGTCCCAGGTCTTGCCATCGGCACGTTCGAATATCCGGGTAAGGCCAGCTACATGCAATGTGTTAGCAATGTCAGGTTACGCAAGGTGAAAGCAGAAGATAGGTATATTTAGGGAGACGATGGCGGGGTAAAATGAAGAGAGGGTGGGGAGAGAGAAAGGTTGCTTACCCTCCTTGCTGGCATCAGCCTGCATGAACTTTGTTCCTGAACACGCTTCATCAAACTCGGGAGCTAGCCAGGCCAGTTGCGGAAGAACCTTGTCGACTACTCTGACTTCAGAAGCAAGATCATTGATGTGGATGTACAGAGCGAGGAAACGGCCAATGTAGCCGAGGCCACCGACAATGAGGACAGAGGGTTTATCGCCAGATGCCATGGTAGGCTATAAGGATCTGAGGCTGACTTGTGCAGTTGGTGTTCTTTTTGTGCCCGTGTTTTTCGATCTCGTAGCCCGAGATTTGGGTAATAGCAGTTGTGAGGCAAGCTTCGAGGAGAGAGTGATGGAATTGGTGTTTGGGGGGAAAGACGAGGTCGAGGTCAAGGTCGAGGATCGTGAACTTTTGGGTGTTTCGGAGATAATAAATGAAGTGGTCGTTTTCTTCAGGGGATGGATAAATCAGCCAGGGCGAAGGCGAGAGGGGGGGATGGAAAGAGGGTGTGAATTTCAATTGATGGAAGGCGAAAAATAGAAGCAAACAAGAGGAAAGAAAAAAAAGAAGAGAAAGAAGAGAGAGAGAGAGAGAGAGAGAAAGGAAAGTTAGAGAATGAAAGGAAGAGACAGGGAAAGAGAAAGGAAAGGAAAGGACTGAGGGAGGAGAGGGGCTAATCTGTGACAATTAAGGAAAGAGCTGCTTCTTGCACTTTGTGTGCGTGTGTGTGTGTGTGTGTGTGTGAGGTAATTGGCTTTGCGTTGCTTTGTGTTGCGGCTGCACGTTGCGGTCGGCTGCAAAAGGCTCCGCAGGCAGGAAAAGGAAGAAGCGGCCGTTGAAGGCGACTCTAATGGCAGGTATCAATTGGCCGGCCGTAGCAAGTTGGTACTATGCTTTGTGTTGGTGGTTATGCGGTTGTGATATTCACGAGACGAGCAGCAGAGGACAAGGTGAGAAAAAGAAAGAAAAGGCATGGAAAAGAAGAAGGGAAGGGAGGGGTTGTTTCCTTATTTGGCGGTTGAGCAGAAGATGGGTGGGTATAAATATGGCATATGACCAAGTTCAACAGGCCGAGCGAGATTGTCTTGCTGCAAGGCAAGAGACGGCCTGATGGCAAGTTAAGTTCAGGTAATAGCTGATTTCCAACTAGGTTGGTTTTGTTGTTCTTCCTTCTGAGGGAGCGGAGCAGAAAGCTGGCAAGTGACGATGAGTGAGCGAGTGAGTGGGTGAGTGGGTGAGTGGGTGAGTGGGTGAGTGGGTGAGTGGGTGAGTGGGTGAATGAGCGAGCGAGCTCGGATTTTGAAACAAAGGAAAGAAGCCACGAGTATGTGTTTCCGTATTTCAAACTCCCTCCGTACCGTACTTGCTGGCCTGAGCACACCCACATCCACACCCACACCCACACCCAGTGGGATATATTCCAAGCAGAACAAGAATCAAGGTCACAACAGGATTACAGACACAAATCCTTGTTTTCCAGATGTTCATATTCTTCATATTATTTTCTGCACTGTTTGTAATTCTGGAAAGCTTCTGGAACCAAGACAAAGCGCAGCAGAAGGAAAGCAAAAAAGGTTCACAGAGGGCACACAAGGAGACTGGCCAGGGGACAGTACAGTAAGTGCAACTGCTACATTTAGGGGAAGAAGGAAGACGGATAGGCTTGTCGTGCGCTGCGCTGCGCTGCATCTTGGAGGAAGTTGAGGCTGTCTTGGTGTGTTGGAGAGGGGGCTGGTTTTCTCGATTCCTCGATTGGGAAGACGGCAGGCGTGTGGCGGTTAAAGTGGATGTGAGTTCTTTCTGTTGTTCTTTGCCGTCTTCCTTGCAGTTGGCTGTGGGTAAATAGACAAGCGGGAAAGAGGGAGAACGGCCATGGAAGGCTAGGAGAGAGGGAGGAGGGGAGGGGAGATGGGTCATGGTCACGGGATGAGATTAGAGGCGGGTGCTGAAAACCTAAGCTAGGTCATTGCTCTCTGATCCTATTTTCTGGCCTAATCTTCAGGCGTGGAGGATTTACAGTCTCGACCTTTTTTTTTTCTTGGTTTCCTTTTTTTCAGTTTGTATGATGACGATAGTGATATCCCCCTCCCCTCCCTTCCTCCTGTCAGGTGGGCAGGCAGGCTCCTTGTCCCCGCAGCTGCAATATAATGGGTGGGGCTAGCATGTATAAATGGCCACAAATCACAGCACGAATAATCGCATTATTGTTATTGTGTGGGTTTTCGTCTCTTGTACTACGTGTGTATAAGAGGCTGCAAAGGGGGAGAGGCGACAACTTGGCCACGGCAAATTAGTGGAAACCACCAAGACCTGGAACAAAGCACGGAAAGAGGCATGAGCAACGGCAACGGCAACGGCATCAGCAACAGCAACAGTAAACGCAACAGCAAACGCAACAGCAAACGCCCCAATTTTCAAAGGATTTCTTCTCCTTCCTTGTTCACAGCAAAAACAAGGAATCCTTTCAGCTTTCGTACCTTCCTTCAACTATAGCCGAAGAAACATGCACAGACAGACAAGAGCTGAAGCTAACCAACTACGTACATGTATGTAAACAACTTGTCTGCGAAGCGAGTCATCGGGCTTCCTTGCTCTTATCATGTAACCCACCCAGATCAGAATTTTACGCTGCCAGCTTTGGCCAAGGGTTAATTAAGCAAGTACACAAATCACAGATGAGGCTTGTCTGGCTTGCAGGCCTCAGATGTGCTGAAGGCGTTTTTTGGCCTCTTCCTTCCTAGGGTCTGGCTGATCTCGACCGGGTTAGGGCCTGTACCCAAGCATATAGTAAATAGTATGATGCATGCTTACATCGCGATATGTCTGTCTGTGTAGTACGTACAGTCCAGCCTTCTCGCCCCCACTTTGTCAGCCAGTCGGTGCAACTATAAACAGCCCATCACCGCTGATCGGCAGCCAATTCTCTTTCGAGCTTGGCATCATCACAGCCATGCAGCTCACATCATCTGCTGCTATAGCCTGGAAGAGAACCACAGCCTTGCTCGGCCATCAACCCAGTTTCAGCTTCTCAGCAGGATCATCGGCCCGGACATACGCAGCAGCCTGGCGGTGTCTTGTGGTGGTCTTGCTGTGACGTAGCGTAGTATGACTTGTTTTGCAGGGTGACTTTGGCCGGTGTCTTGTGTCTATTTTACATACTAGAGGTGTCTATGCACAAAGTAGTCCCTTCTTTTGGCTGTTGTTCTAGACTTGGCTATGGCTTGTATATGTACATCATATCCAGCCTGCAGAATCAGGAAACATCGATTAGAAGCACATGAAGCCTGGTGTCTCGGGGCACGTGACTCGTAAAGCCAGAGGGATGAAAGCAAGTCATCTCTTCTTGTGAGGAGTACATGTACATACATGAATACATGTCGTCTCCAGCCCAGCCCAATCCAAAATGTCTACCTGACGGCCTCATCCTCTTCTTCTTTCGCTGGCTCGACGGGCCACGCAACTCGCCTCAGCTTGGAACAAAAAAAACAAAGACGTCCATGGGAACCGACATAAACATACATGGTTGGCACTGGCCACCTATTGTTTGTTTCTTTGTTGTTCCTTGAACAATGGGTGTGCGTATGTGCGTGCGTGCGCGCGCTTGTGTACAGCGAGTGTTGTGTGTGTCTATGTGAAGCATGTGTCATGAAAACAGGTGTGGACTCTTCTCTATGTGTATAGTTGCCTGTCCACACACACACACACACACACACACACACACACACACACACACATCGGCGACCTGTCCTTTCCAGTTATCTCACGATAACCCTGGCGATAGTCGCCATGTAGCCGCCTTGTGCCGTCCCCGTCACACCCTTAACTCCGCATCGGCCTCTCTCCCTCTCCCTCTATTTCGCTTTCTCGTATTAGCAGACTGCATGTTTCTTATTGTGTTTCTTCTTGTGTCTCTTCTGATGTCTCCTCCGATGTCCCCTCCGATGTCCCCTCCAATGTCTCTCCTAGTCCTATTTTGCTTCTTTCTTTTTCTCTCTAATCTACGCTCAGCCGATGGATGTCTCCTCCATTTCCGCCCTCATCTTTGAGCCCTGTGCCACTTTTGTGCGACATCACGCTGCGGCCAACTCCTTGTGGGCGTCTCAAAGTTGATCCCTTTTCTTTCTGACGAATTCCGAAGCTCTTCTTGTTAGGAGAGACTGGCTCACCTGTTCTAACTCCTCTTTCGGCATTACCTGAAAAGAGCCCCCCCCCCGCGCGATGATGTCCTCCTAGGGTTATCAGGGTACACAAACCCTAGCCCGTGTTACTCCAGCACGGGCACTTGTGCAACAAATCCAATCACTTGACACATAAGCTAACGAGAACAGCAGATGCTTCACCATACAACTAAGGCTTTGTATTATTAATAGCCATAACAGCCATTCTGGCTCAAAAGGGTATCGGGACAAACAAAACAAGAAAAGAAAACCGCAGAATAAAGAGCATCTTCTCTCAAGCCTTGACACGACGCCACGTCTGAAGAAGCTTTGCCTTGAGTCGAGCGACAAAGCCCGTGCTGCTAGCGCCCTGTTTAGTACCCGTGGCCGCCGCCGTGGCCGCCGCCGTGGTCGTGGTGGCATCCGAAGTAGAATGGTGTTGTTTGCCATGCTCGGGGACAACAATGTTCCCCGCTCCGCCGCGGCCTTGCGAATAAGGCTCGTTTTCGGCACTAGCGCGCTGGACAGCAGCAGGAGGGCCCTCGTCCTGTTTGAGAGTGGCAGCGGCCACATCACCATCGACCATGTTTCCAGCTCCTGTCAAGTGACTTGTTAGTATCAGACATCATTGTATGAGAGGCGGTGCAAAAAAGACGAGAACGCTCTATCAACGGCCGATAGATGCGGCCGTCGTGGGGCTGAAACTGTGTCTCGTCTTAAGAGGCTGAGATGAGGGGTCTGATGATGACTGAGGTCAACTGTGGACAGGAAAAAAAAGCCACCGGACAACCCTGTTTCGGTGCAACGTTGACGCCATCGAGCATGTAACTGCGGCATTTGATGTTTTCTTTTGATTGCTGGTGGTTCCTTTTTGCCTACACAGAATCACATCGCGTCGAACTTGGACAACAACCACGACATGGTTTCTGAGCGAGACGGGGCAACACCTAATGTATGGCGCGAGGGAGCTGAGAAGGGGAGAAAAAGAAGCTTACCTCCGCGGCCTGTGCTCACGATTGCATCGTCGTGCGGGACCGGGTGGGTGGGGTGCGTCTGCTCGGCCGCGTCTTGAGGGCCTTCGGGGAACATGTTGCCGGCACCTCCACGGCCGTGGGATACGATGGGAGCTTCCTCGGCCATGATTGTATCTTGCGACAGAGAAAAAGAAGAGATCGAAAGAGAAGGAGAGGCTGTGTCGATGAATAGGTGTGCAGCTTCAAGTCTTGGTGACAATGACAGGCTTCTTATCGGTGAGGAGAAAAGCCAAGATTAGACGAGCGAAGGAAATAGAAGAAAGAAAATCGAGCAGAACTTGCGCAGAAAGAAGAGAAAGAAATAGAGCAAAGGGACGGGAAAATATTGAAAGGGATGTCACCCAAATATAATGTCCCAGGGAAAGGGCAGGGAAAGGGCAGGAAAAAAAAGATGGCAAGCACAGCGTTTGCTTCCATTGCCTGAAATCGGCAGGCAGGTCTGCTGGCTGCCACCTCGTTTTCCTGTTTGCTCCCTCTGCCTCTGTGATATGATAGCACTTGCCTTGTTCTGTCACATCTGTGTCCAGAACCGGCGCAAGCTTGTTCAGTAACTGCTACCACAGCGCGTTGTCCCCTAAACCTAAACGAACCACTTAGATGATGGAGCCATGCCATGCCTGTCCCAACAAAGACATATTAGGCCCTTCCTTTGCTACACACCATGTTTGTACTTGTACTTCACACATTCTAGCAGGAACCTTCCGTTTGCTCGCTGCCTCAACAAACGAAGACACCTCCTGCCACAAATGTTTCTGTGCCTTCTTATTTTGATCTTGTCTAGAATGGCAGTGCAACCCAACCACAAACAAATCACCACGTCCTTTTTTGCTCCCCTCACCTGCCTTGTCAATGGTTTCCTTCTTTCCTCTTCGTTCAACATTGCAAGTCATCCGCAAATGCTTGGCAAGATAAGATCTTATTAGTTAGCGTGATAGATGTCATGTCAGCCTCACCTCATCAGCATCCTCCCAAGATCCTCCATCCCGGTCCGCGATACCCTAAGAGACACAGACCCTGTGACGTTGGACGTGTACGTAAGATTCTTGTCAGAATGCGTGCTCATTATGTTGGTAAGAAAAAAAAAGAAATGTCTATGAATATAAGATGCCCCTGAATAAAATGAAGCGTAGAAAAAGAAACGAAAAACACAAGAATGAAAAAGAATGTAAACGCCCACAAAACGACAAGAGAGAGCAGCACGAGACCGCATCGTACGACTTCTGACGTCATGCCAAAAGACCGGGTATAGAAAGATCGACGCATCAGAAACACCTGCACAAAAGAAACTCCCCCTCCCCCGCCCGGACCCCAAAACTCCATCTAGCCTGCACAAGAAGCAACAACAGGCCGCTACTCCTCGTCCGAATTGACCGTGTAGCCCTGGTCCATGAGGCCTCTGACCGTGTTCTTCAACTGAGCCTCCGACGCGTTATCCGAAGCCGCCGCCGAAGCCCCTGCCGCCGCCGCCAAGGCCCCCGAGCCTGCGCCGGAAGTGATGACCTTGTCGGCTAGCTCAATCTTTTTCTGGCACGTGAGGTAAATCAGCTCCTCCACCGTGTTGCGCGCAATCAGATGAATAACCTCAACAGGGCGTGTTTGGCCCAGACGATGCGCGCGGTTCTCGGCTTGCTTGTCGTCCTGCGGGTTGCTGGACATGTCGAAAATGACCACCTTGTTAGCGGCTGTCAGATTGATGCCCGTGCCGCCGGCGCCCGTGGTCAGTAGAAACACGGGAATGTCGGGGCTTTGCTGAAAGCGGTTGATCTCGGCCTGGCGGTCGCCGACGGCCGACTTGCCCGTGAGTTGGCAGTGTGGGATACCGTCGCGGTTGAGGATGTAGGACAGGATGTCAATGACCATGCTGAACTTGCTGAACACCAGCACGCGATCTCCGTTTTTCTTGTACTGGTCAATCATTTCCAGGAGCTTAAGGACTTTGCCGCTCTCTTTCCACGAGTCCGCCTTGATATCGAACTCCTTCAAGAAACGAGGAAAGTCGGTGCAGTACAAGTGAAGATCAAAGTCTGACCGACCGCGCAGATCGTTGTGCAGAAGATCGAACTTGGATTCGGCCAGGTCGAGCTCGCGATGGTCCACCTTTTTGTACAAGATCTGCGCCATGTCATGAACCATCTTGTCCGTGAAGTGATGGCGAAACAGCTGTGGATGCAAGGCCGCCTTTTTCATCTGGATCCAGACGTTGTTCATGTCGTTGTCACGGGCACCGGCCTTCCGTGTCTGCACCTTCTGATCACCCTCGGCGCGGAACATCTTCTCGTACTTGTCGTATAGTTTGCGCTGCTGGTCTGGCAGCTCACAGCGGATGATGCGCTGGGTCTTCTTGGGCAGATTCTGGCCGACTTGGTCCTTGAGTCTCTGCAGGATGAAGGGCTCGAGGATCGAGCGCGCACGGTTGACGCGCTCGCCATATAGGAGAGCCGTGTTTGACAGGTTCTTGCTGTGGATCTTGTGGTCGAACACGTACTGAATCTCCTCCATGTGCATGGAAAAGAGATCAGGATCGACAAAGCTGAGCAACGAAATCATTTCCATGAGGTGGTTCTGGATGGGAGTGCCGGACAGAAGCAGGCGCCAGTTGACCTTGAGGCGTGCCAAGCGCTGGTACTGCTTAGTGGTGGGGTTCTTCAAGATCTGACCCTCATCGAAAATGGCGTTCTGGATGTTGAGGCGGTTCATGTTGTGAACGTCCACGTTGGTGCTGAGTTGGGTGTAAGATGTGAGAATCACGTGGGCTACCTCGTCATCAGCCAGCAAATCATCGACAAGATCGTTGCGGGCATCCTGCGAGCCGCTGTACTTGACAATGGAAAGATGAGGAGCAAACTTTTCAAACTCGGCGAGCCAGTTGTCGAGTGTTGAAGGTGGCACTACGACAAGATTGGGAAACGGCATGTTCTCCATCTCATCTGCCTCGTAGTCCTGAACCATGCGGCACATCAGGCCGATAACTTGGCACGTCTTTCCAAGACCCATGTCGTCGGCCAAGATACCGCCGAAGCCCTTGCGGAAGAGCAGGTTCATCCAGTTGACACCAAACACCTGATAGTCGTGCATGGGCAGCGAAGAATTCATGTTTGCAGGCTGACCCATCTTCCACATTCTGCCGCAACGGCCTCTGGAAGGCTCCGTTTTGGTGAGCTGGCCAACATTGTTCATGCCCCAAGAGTCGATCTCTTCCTTGATCTCTTGCGCCCGACGATCGCTTTCGACGACAATCTTGTCGACGGCGCTGATAGCCTTGGTGAAGGATGAGACCTTTTCCACAACGGCTTCACCGATGTTGACCATCTGCTTCTTGCCTCGGACGGTCTTTTGTTTTGAAACCTTTTCTATCTGGGAGATGGACCGGAACGGACGGTGGCTGAGTAGGTGGGTTAGACTGTCCTCCCTGTCACCAGTCAGAGCAGCGAGATCACTCATAATGATCTCATTCAGCATGTCAACAATCTTGTTGCCGCTCTGTCCAATGATTTCAGGTGTCGAGTCGCGACTGATGTAGGCGTCCATGCTGAGCTCATCCTCGTCATCGGAGATTACAAGGGCCTTTGGGCGCATCATCTTTTTCTTCACGACCGGTGCAGGCGGTGGCGTAAGCGACTTTACGGGCGCCTCCTGTGAGGTGCCAGGCGAGGGAGAGCGTGATCTAGGGCGCAGGCCGCGGACCAGGCGACGACGAGGACGTTCCTTGGGCTGGGGTGACAGAGCAGCAACAACATCTGGTGATTTAGAAGTGGGTTTCTGCGCTGATTTGGGAGCTGGTTTGGTAACAGGCTCCGTGAGGTCTGCAAAAGCCTGGGTCTTGGTGGATTTGGGCGATGGCGGTGTGTACTGGAAGGAGGAAAAGTCAAGCTTGCCGACAGCAAGCTTCTTTTTCTTGTGCTTGGGCGAAGAGTCTCGCTTCAATGCAGAGGAGGCAAACTGGGTTCGTCGGATGTCGGCGCGGTTATGGTTGTCGTCACCGTCATCGTCATCACTGACTTCGATCATATCGAAGCAGCGTTTCTTGCTCGCATTTCCGTCTGTGATGCGCAGTGCGGCAACGGGGGCAGTGGGGGGAGCAGTAGCAGCAGCAGCAAGAGAAGCCGGGCTCTTGAAGAATTGTGAGATCATCCCCTGCTTAGTGAGATGAGCCTGCTTGGTCACCTGGAGAGGCGATGAGCGCGGGACTTCGACGACGGGCGGCGACGGTGATGATGAATGGACGGGTGTTGGTGATTGCTGGAGAGCGATCGGCAGAGCTCGACTGAGAACCTGTTTAGGTTGGATAGGGGAAGAGCACGGCACCATATCGAGAGGGAGAGTAGCGACTTCAGGAGAGTCGTCGTCGTCGTGATCGCTGTCGCTGTCGCGAAATTCGGGAGGTGTTGAGCGAGAAGGATACGACGCGGAATTGTGGTGACGGGCAGAAGTGGTGAAGGAGGGCATCTTGGACGATGTGCAATCTCGACGGGTCAGCAGACGCCAGAGAATTCAGGCCAGAGTTGACGCGGGCGGGCAGGCGACGACAAAAAGAAGGGAAAAATGCAGGGGAAAATGGACGAAAGGATGAACGACGCTTGGTGTCTGATCCGTGATACAGACAAACAAAAGACGGCGGAATCTCCCCTTGAATTGAGTGGGACAGACAACAAACACGGGCCCTAGCAACGAGGAAAAGAATGCCTGGCGGTAAATACAGGGAGTGAATGGTTGATGCGACTGTGCTGCAGATTACCCACTGTAGTGGAATTGTGTCACAGCAGTGCCGTCGTCGAAGTCCAAGACAAAGCCGAGGACGGGAGATGAAGATACGATATCGCGAGAAACAGAGACTGCTGTCGTGCTGGCGATAGTGTCGAGTCCAGGAGCAGATAAAGCAGCTTGACGATTAACAAGTGGTGATGCAAATACAGGTAAAGAGAATAGGCTGAAGAACAGCAAAACAAAACGCTGCGGCCAATAGAGCGTCCAAGCGAGCAGGAAAAGGAAGCAGAAAAGAACATCAGTAATCCTCCTCACAGATGGGCGGATTCTTCACCTTGGCGCTTCACGGGCGTGTGTGAAGTAGGGTTAAAGAATAGAGGACAGAAGGCCACAAGTTGTGCATTGCATTGCAGCACCAGACAAGCAAGCAACGTTGTTGGACTTGGTGCCGTGGTTTATCCAGGAGCCGCCAAATTTGGCAGGAACACAACAAATTTTCCCCACCATCAATTGATATGGCGCGTTGCTAGGAGCACGCGTTGCAGCGGGTGCGGGTGCACTCGCGACATCACGTAACTGTGAAGAAACCAGAGATCGGTCTTCTGGACGCGTAGACACGTGACCGGGATCCTTCATTAAACCTTTTCTGGGTAGATGGCCTGGCACAAGTGGGGTCTGGTTACCATAGCATAGCCTTGAAGCTTGAGCTGCTGTAATCATGAAGAAGCCTCAACTGAGCCAACAACACAGTGAGACTTTTCTTACTGAACGTGAACAATTACTTTGTCGCTGAACATATGCACTAGCTGAAGTACCCCTTTTCTACTCGTATCCAAACCCTCCACCTAGCTTGATCACTGCAGCCTCGTCTGGAGCCATTCCAAGCTTTGCGCTACTTTACTGCACACTATCAATATCCCGTGTCATCACATACACATACCTCTCTCAAGCCACGCCACACCACACATAACCTACACCTTCATTATGGCTACCCGCAGAATCGTCGCAACGGAAAAGACCTTCCTCGACCAGGATGACTCTTCAGCACCGACAAAGTCCGATACTGCACCTGCCGTGCCCAAGTAAGACGCCGGCATCAACATACCCACACCCACATGCTGCAGAGACGAGGCTGACACATTCTCTAGGCAGGTTATCATGAAGCTTCTCGGCTTCACTCTAGCCATGATTGTGTGCCCCATTGGCTCATACTTCTTGACAGTGAACACAGTTTTCAAAGGTAACTCACGACGGTATCTCTGCCGCCTGGACATTGATTCCACACGGGAGAGAAACACACAATGGCTGACACCCGGAACAACAGGAAACTCATCATATGCCGGTGGCCTAGCCGCCATCATCGCCAACGTCGTGCTGATTGCCTATGTGATCGTCGCTATGCGCGAGGACGAATCGGAGCTACATGGCGAGAAGAAGGACGGGAAGAAAGACCAGTAAGGGGACAGCGACGGCGACGGCGACAAGGACAGTCTCTGCTCTTCTCCTTCTCTGTTAATTTGACATGCGTGATCTAGAGAGTGCCAAAGCCTTGCATTGCAGCCCGGGTACAGCGTGCTATCTGGTCCGCAGACTAGATAGCTGGCCATCGACACGCATGAATGCGGCGACCACAGGCAGACCGACAGACCGACAGACCGACACATGTATGCATGCAGGTCTCTTTACCGGACATGTGGCCTTAAACACGGTGCATCAAATCATACTCGAAACACGACCCGCGAAAAAACACAACAACAACAACAAAACACCATAAAGACAATCACGAGTGCGAAACAAACCAGGACGAAACGTTTTCGAAAATCAGCGGAAACGCGGGCCGATGTCCAGAGCACACATCACATCATCATGGTGTGCACTGCACGTTGGCAGCAAGGCAAGGCAAATAAATGCTTGACTGACACCAAGAGAAGGAAAAAAGAACAAAAAAAGAGCCCGCGCTGTTTCAGATGTCGAATGCAAAACAACGACGTGCAAAACATTAGTGCCATCTATCTTCAAACACAGTCTGCTACAGGCCCAACTTCACGGCGGCTACACAGTTCATAATACACAATCACATTACAGAGACAAAAGAAGAAAAACAGTCTGAAAGAACATATGGAATAACATAAAAATAATCTAGATTTGAAACCACCCAAAATGACAGAGATACAAAACCAACCCCGTTCCAGGGCAGGGTGTGCGTAGTACGAGCAGATATGGCAGACAGAAACCAAAAAAGAAAAGAGGAACAGAACAGGGCCATAGGAGTGAACCATGAAACGCCGACAGTAGAAAGGAGGGGGTTTACCCATTTTGGACCGAGACAGAAGAACATGAGAAAAAAATGAATGAATGAGAGGGCGTGCAGGTGAAATGATGAGGGCGTCCTCGAGTTAGGCAGATCGGCGGCAGGCTATAGCATCTTGCAAGAAAGGAGAGCCCTGGGATTTGCTTGTTCTCTCCTCTCCGTACACACCGAGGACGAAAAGGTTGGCGATGAAAGCCAACGCAGAGCGAGCTCACGGAGACCCGTTCCCAATGTGTATGTGAGTTTGCGTGCGCCCAGCTGGGGTATTCTCGAAGCTCGCTTGGGTCTCAAGAAGAATTCTGTGCAAATTCCATGGCAGAGAGAGAGGGATGACGCAAGAAGGGCTGGGCTGGCCGGCGACTATGACGCAGCCAATGGGGACCTCATTCCAAGCCGAAATGCTGCGCCCAAAGGGGTATCAATGGAGGATGGCGGGCATGAAAGCAGAAAAAGAAAAGACGAAAAATATTATCCACCCCTCTGGGCGAAAAGCCCCGAAACAAGGCATGAAGAAAAGAAGAACTTGAAGCAACACCCCATGACAAGAGATTGCGCCTGGAGTCAACAGAGGAACTGGATTCAAAGATCATGAACCGCTACCCTATTTGCGGAACGTCTTCTTGAACCAGCTCTTGCGCTTTTCTTGCGGTGCAGGTGCAGGTGCAGCGACGGGCGTGATTGTAGAATGCTGGGGAGCAGCCGGGGAGCTGTAGTTGTTATGGTTGTAGTTCTGACCGCCGCCGTTGGAGCTGATCTCGCTGCCGGTATGGTCATGTTCGCCGGACGCACCGCTACCAGTAGTCTGGTAAGAGGGATACGCAGCAGGTGCGTTGCGGGGTCTCTGCTGAGAATCCGAGTAGTTGTTGGAACTTCCGTAGTAGCTTGCGCGGTTGCCATCTCTCTGGTTGCCTGTATCATGAGATGGGTTAGTTTGGGAATCTTGCAAAACGATAGTTCAGACAGGAGAATGTAAGCTTACCGTAGA
Organism: Chalaropsis ovoidea; assembly: GCA_038407185.1. Lineage (NCBI taxonomy): Eukaryota > Fungi > Ascomycota > Sordariomycetes > Microascales > Ceratocystidaceae > Chalaropsis > Chalaropsis ovoidea. The sequence continues at coordinate 18,413 of JAXHKQ010000027.1, read as the reverse complement.
CGCTGGAACGCTTAACCCAGGTGTCCTTGGAGGGGAGAACGTAGTTGGAGCGAGTGGAGTAGTTTCCGTCAATCGCAGCTTCAAAGTTCCGGATCGTGTCAAGAGGACGCTCCCAACGGCTTCTAGTGGGGTTCGACACATCGGGTTCAGCTATAAAGAGAGAAATGTTAGACATGTGGTTACTATAGCGCTCGGGCGATATTGACTAGAGTGCGCCAGCAGAGTGGTTCACTGCAGTGCTGCGCGGCAGCAAGGTCACAAGACAACTTACCAATCAGGTTACCGAAAGGGTCCTTGTGCTGAATAGAGCGTAGAGAGGGCATAGAGGTGGCCTGCATGGCAGCAATAGCGGCTGTTGAAAGAAAGGATTGTTAGTAACTGAGGCACAAGAAGAGATAGAAAGACAAGTAGCGAGGCGAGGCTGGGACGGACTTACCGGGCTCGGCTTCGTTCATGGCAAAAGAAGGGTCGGCTTTGGTGTGGAGTCTACGGGAGTCCTTTTCGGCAGAAGTCTCAAAATTCTCGGATTTGCGAGATCCAGCTTTATTGGAGCTCAAGCTAAAGCCACGAGAATGTTTGCGCTGGTGGGCGGCAGTGGATTCGTTTGAGGGCGCCTGAGAAGCTTCAGTGGGCTGGCGGTCAAATTGCGCGTTGGGAGGGCGAGAAATATGGTCTTGGGGTTGCTGCTGCTGGTAGTGCTGCTGCTGCTGGGGGTTCTGGTAGTGGTTTTGCTGATGTTGCTGGAAATTTTGCTGCTGATTGTGTGAGTTGTATCCCTGGTTATGGGGAGGAATAGATTGCTGGTGATGGTCGTAAGAAGCCATTGTGAAAGAAGATAGGCGGCGTGGGGGCTCGCGGGACTTTAATAGATATCACAAGCTGGGGTTCAGAAAGGACTGGGCTGGACTAGCAGAGCAGAGCAGAGCAGAGCAGAGCAGGCAGAGAGGCGTGTTTCGGCGGGTGCACGGGCTGATAGATACGGCACACGCAAGGAATGGTGTGAAGGTATAGTGGATCACTAATGCCAGACAAACAGGCCCTGGTCGGTCTGTAGGGATATGAGAAGAAAGATGGGCAGAAGCGGAGGCTGTGAAGCGCAAGAGCTGTAAAACGGGAAACAGAAACAGGCGCACGAAGCTGTGAGGCGCAACAGGACAGAAGAAAAAGTGATGTTGCAGTGGGAGGCGTGTGGCGGCGGTTCCGGACAAACAAGGGAGCTGTGAGCGAGACAAACGAACGGCTTGGGTCGAATGATGTTACTCGGTCGGACGCAGAGAAGATAAGGGAGACAGGGTAGGAAGTAAGGATGCCGCTTTTAGTTAAATGACACAGCCGCGTAGTTGAGCAAAGAGTGAGTGAGTTGGACGAGGTGAGTTGTGGCGTGCGGGATGTGGTTTTCGAGCAGCTGAGCAACAATGAGAGGAGAGGCAAAAGAGCCGGGCTATACGAGTTGCGAGAAAGAAAAGAGTGAGATTCAGACAAAGGAGCGAGCCTGTCTATACGACTTGTATGTCGAGATTGAACGCGGCGAGATTTGATTCTGGTGCAGCGGGCTTGGCGACAAGTATGGATTTTCTTTCTTCTTCTGTATTTGAAGTGGGCGAGTGTTGTCTGGCCAGCAGGGGTGAGGCCAAGGTGGAAATTGGAAGGGTGTCTTGGGGTGAATCAAAGAGGCCAAGAAAAAGAAAACTAGATGAAATTGTGGCTGCGAGACGGGTGTTGGACAAACAAGTGCCAGCGGCGATAGCAAGGGCGACAGCGGCTTTTGGAGCAAGCAAGCAAGGCCGCCAAGATATAGGTGCAGGTGGACCGGGATGTAATGGAAGGGAAGAAAAAATAGATGGAAAGAAACTCGAGGGCTGATAATGACGAAAGACGTTCTTTCAACTTCGGCTGGGCTGCAATAGGAACAGAAAGAAACAACGGCAAATGGCAGAACTGGTGACAAGGCAAACTAGAAAAGAAAAGATTTGGAGTGGCAAGAAAGAGGGAGAAGAAGAAGGACAGAGCGAGAACATGAGCAAGAGCGAAGATCAGGTGCCGTCAAATATATATGTGTGCTACAAATGTGGAATATGGGCATACAGGAAAGGACTTACGTACCACAGTGCATTATCGAGAAGGGCCAGCCGGGAAACGGTTCTTTCCTGTTCGTTCTTCCTGCTCTTTCTTTTCTCCTTGTCGACAGTGGGAGAAAAAAAAGAGTTTTTCATGGAATTTTTGTCATCCTTTTTCTTTTTCCCTACTCTCCATTTCTATGCAACAACCAAAGTGCACCGATGGTGGGTGTGTGCCGATTTGTAGGTGGGGTGCGTGTCTAGATAGCGGGGACGGGGGAGGGGGTGGGAGTGGGAGTGGCTCTGTTTTTTTTTCAGGCTCTTCTTTTTGGTAGTGGAAGAAAAGAAAAGTACGTACAGGTACATACGAAGCCGGCCAGAGGAAACATCCAGGCGGACGTTTAACCCCTGTCGGGTTTCTAGCAGCTGCGACTCTGCAGGGGGAGGGGAGGAAGAGGAAGAGGAAGAGCTGGGTACTTCCTCCTCCTGTAGCTGGTACTGCGATACGTATTGCTGCCGTCGTACCGCAGCCATAGTAGAAGGCGTGGGCAGTGACTTCCAGCTCGGTAGTTGTCGAATGAACAGCAAGTACACACGTACTTGCAGGTGTACAACACAGTGAGTAGATAGGCACATGTACTTGAGTGGAAGTACATATACATGCAATGCAGCACTGCGTTTACTGGCCGGTGCCACACCTTGGGCCGCCGCCTATAGGAGGGGCTCCTTGGTGCCCTCGTATCGCATTTTGTCTGGTTTCTTTTTCTTTGTCCAGGATTTTCTCTTGACGCCTGAGAAAAATGGGTTGTTCTTTTCTCTCATGCATTATCAAGTTTTTGCCTTGCTCTTGGTTCCTGAATCCGCAATTTTCTTTTTTGGCTCCAAGGCATCCTTTTTTGTGCAGTCTTCATTTTTCTTGCATGCCACAACGAATGCATCTTCAGTCTTTGCGGCTGTCCCTAGATGTACACAAGATTTCGACCCCAGAAGGTACCTGGTACATACACAGCAAGCATCCAGCTAGCCATGGCTACGCAAATATCATGACGGTGACGTAGGCCACAGCCACCACGCTTCATCCATAGCGGACAAGATTCAAGACACCAGACATGGATATGGCGCCGAGGAGGTGTGCTACGATTTTCATGTGTAGCAGCACTAGAGCAGAGAGTGCCAGAGCGGTCCTTTCCCCCTCCCTCTCTCCTTGCTGTCTGTTGCTTGACATTCACGGCCGCAAAGACACGCATGGAAATGTTTCTTCTTATCATGCCACGACCGAACCAGCGGCCAGAGCCAGCTCGAGAGGGCGGCTTGCTTTTCTCTTTTCTCGAAATTCCAGCCAGAGAAAAAAAAAGAAAAAGGCGACCAACGGCAAACGAACGAACACGCGGTCGAGCGAGATCCAATAGACGACAGACTTGGAGGAGGATGGGATGGGGCGGAATGCGTGTGCCCTAAATGACGCCACGAGACCTGATGTCAACTTGGGTCTCGGGCTAGAGGCATCTGGCAAGGCCGAGGAGAGGAGAGCGTTAAAAAAGAACACTCTCGAGATAGGCTCGTGTTGGCTTCTTGTAACTCGCCCATCAGATCATGGCCTTGGGCCTGTTGTATCTATCTTGGGCGGGTGATCGGGGAGAGACGGTCAGTAGCAGGCCTGTGCTCTCATTGAGTGCGTATGCGTCTCTCGAGTTCTCGTTCCCAGAGTTAGATGGGAGCTTAATTGGTCTGTAAGTGATCCGACTGTATCTGCATGTATATTTGAGGGCATTTCTAGAATTAGGCATCGCATCACGGCGATCTTTCAGCCAAACGAAGCCGAAAAGAGGGCGGTCGGCTTTGATACGGATGCAGTTATTTGTTTAGCGGCGATGTGATGTCGGGATCTTTTTTTTCTTTTTTTTCTTTTGTGTTTTTTTCCTATTTTTTCCTCTATTTTTCCCTAATTCCTTCGTGATTCTTCGTCTTTTCTGCATTTCGCACAGACTTTTTCTCGCATTTCTTTTCGTTTCCCTTTCTGTTGCGTGTCTCCCATCTCCCACTTGCCGTTTTGGAAGGGCACAAAGCCAGCGCCAAGAAGGCCGGAAAAACGACCAAGACAAGCCAAGTTGGACGTTATTTGTCTGCAGTACATTTGCATTCCAGGCGGACGGAAGACGGGCAGAAAAAATACAAGAACGAAGAAAAAAGAATTCACAGAATAATCGAAAAAAAAAAAATAGGTAAAAACAAAAGAATTAAAAATCATCACAACATCGCAGCCATGCTTCCGAGCTTCCGGCGGCCTCCCCCCCCCCCCCCCCCCCCCCCCCGAGTCCTCTACGCCGCCTCCGCCACAGCGGGAGCTGCTGCTGCCGCCGCCGCAGAAGTACCAGGCGCCGTCTTCCTCCGCTTGCGCTTCTTCTTGTCGGCGTCGCCCTGCTGCTCGTTGCCGCCGGCAGGCTTGTCTGGTGAAGAGGCCTTGGCCTTGGCCTTTGCCGCAGCCCCCGCCTTGACCTTCACCTTAGACCCGACCGTGGCCACGGGCTTCTTAGCCTTCTTGACCGATAGCGGGTTCGGTTGCTTGCGGCCGTAGGCCTTTTTGTACTTCTTTTTCTTCTCGTCGGCCTTCTTTTCCGCCGCGGACTTTTTGTCGTCGGCGACAAGCTCGTCATCGTCGTCGTTGTCGTCGTTATCGCGCATCGTCATGTCCTCGTCGTTGTCCTCCTCGTCGTCGCCGCGCTTGCGCTTCTCGCCGGCGGCACCGGCACCGGCAGGCTGCTGCTGCTGCTTGCGCAGGCCGGCGCGGAACTTGACGCGCTCCTCGCGCAGCTTGTCCTGCACGCTGACGTCGGCCATGGGTTCCATGATGATGACGCCGCGGCGCTCAAAGATGAGCGGCACGCCCTTGATGCTGCGCATGAGGCGGCGCACGTCCTGGTCCTGCGTGGCGACCACGTAGTGCTTGGCGTTGCGGCCCGTGTCCTTGCCGTCGACCAGCGAGCCGATGCAGTCGACTGCGCTCAGCGGCTCCGGGTGTTTGTCGGGGTGGTGGCCGCAGAAGGCGCGCAGGAAGTCGTTTTGCGCATGCGTGATGACGGCCGCCATGCCGGGCTCGTTTTTGGCTGCGTACAGGTGGCGCATGCAGCATTGTGTGATCACTGGAGAGAGACGGGATGGAGATATTAGAGACGGGCGGGGGTGAAACGGAGACGGGGACGGGGACGGGGACGGAGAGTAGATCCGGAAAGCCGGAGACCAACATACTAGGCTTGATTTCCTTGGCGTGTAGCGTGCGCTGCAGACCGTTGACAAGGTCCATCTTCTGGCGGTGGCAGTCCTTGATGATATCGGCGTCGACTAAAGCCGGTGTTAGTATCTCTCTGCCGCTTCGCTTGCCGCGCTGCTGTTTCATCGCCGGCCAAACTCACCCAGAACCTGGTACGGCTCGCGGAAGCCAAAGGCCATCTGGTACTGGGCCACCAGCTTGCGGTACTGCTTGGAGCGCTTTCCTCTCATGGCGGCGGTGGAGACGGCTGTGCTTGTGCTTGTGCTTGTGCTTGTGCTGGCTGCACGGGTGTGTGTGTAGATGTCTTGTGGTGGTTTATCGTTGTATGTCGCCGGGGCGCAGTCGCGGTTCTCCTATCAGTGCAAGAGTAGCCAATCGGGTTGACAGCAAGGCTGGTATTAGTAATCAGTTGCGGCAGCAGCCGTCGTCGTTTGTGTGCAATGTATGAAGGTGAAATAATCAAAGCGTGAATAATGCCAAACAAAGGCTGCGTGAAGAAGCTTCGTCGGTGATGCTTCGTTGCTACTGAAACAAAAAAAGAAACCTGCCGTTGTCGAGGCTGCGTCGTCGACTTTTTTGGTCCGGCAGAAAAAAAAGTTTGGCTCACCGCCTTGGAGCTTTGCCCCACTAGTTAGACCCTAGCTCACCAGCATCGTAAGGGTTAGATCTTAGACGTCCCCCTTGAAGAACGACTACAGGGAGTCTGATAGTGACAGTTTACACGTTTACACCGCATCATTTTATTACTGTTGGTTTACAGGGAGAGAGCAGGTGGAATAATGAGTAGCAGTCAATTGCACACAAACAAGTCTATATGGTGTATGGTAAATAGCAAACAACAGGGCAGGCAGACATCAAGCAAAGTCAAGGAAGTCTATGGTAGCGAGGAAGAAGGACAAATGCAAGCAGAAAGACAAGTGCTACAGAATGCCGGGAGATAAGATAAGCATGGAGGATGAGTTGACGAACAGTGTGCTTGTAGGCATGAAATGCGAGGCCAGGTCAGCGACTGCAGCTCATGGAAGGGAGATTGAAGACGCCTGCAGCTCATGTAAAAGACGTTGACGACGCCTGCAGCTCACTCGTTCACAATGCAGCGAGCCGCAACAACGCTGATGTCGTCGAGTTTTCCTGTTCCTGGGGTTAGCACAAAGCGAGTCTTAACCGTGTCTGAAAATAGCATCACACGCAAACGTACCGCCTTCACTGGCCAGGCCCATCTCAATAGCCCGCTCCATGAACGGGCTCTCGGCAAAGGGATCGGTGGCGACCGCCTTGGCGGCAGCCAGCAGGGCCTCGGCAGCGTAGGCCATGCGTGCGCAGGCCTGCTGCTCGCCGGCCTCGTTGGCCTCCCAGCGGTCGAGGCTGTGGGTGACGACATCGACAATCTCGTGTTCCCAGAGGTTGTCGATGACGCCGTCGGTCATGACCAGCACAACGTCGCCGACCTGCACGTCGACCACGTTGGACTTGGCGTTCTGCGCCGGCGTGTCCGGGCTGTTGGTGCCGAGCTGGCGCGGGCAGCCGAACCAGTGCCACTCCTCGACCGACTTGAAGAGCACCTCGTGCGTGCTCGGCCGCACAATCAGCACTTCGCAGTCGCCCAGATTGGTCACGTGCACGACGGGCTGCGGGGCGCTAGCGTCCGGGGGCTGCCGGAAGTGCAGCTGTGCGGCGCTGGCGGTGGTGGTGCCGTTGCATTCGTTGGGGCCGGCGGTGGCGGCCAGAGTGCGCTCGTAGGCGTCTTGGAGATACTGGACGCCGTCGGGCTGGTAGCCGGGCTGGTGGCTAGGCTGGGTCGCAGGGGCGGCGGAGGCAGCTTCGGCGTGGCGCAGAGAGTCCTTCTCCATGGCGGCCACCCAGTAGTGTAGTATGAGACGAGACCAGAGGCTGAGACGGTCAGTATGAATGGCAGACGTGGAGGGGGGGGGTTATAGACGCCATCATCGCCTGGACTCACCCTGCATGGCCGCGGGGCCGCTTGGACCAGACGCCTACGCCGTCATTAGCGCAAATAAAGTAGTCGCTCGCATAGACGGCATCGTCGCCGTTGGTCAGGCCGCGAATAAACTGGCCGTTGACTTTTGGCCGGCGGTGGGTGCTCAGCGGATCGGAAAAGCTGCCTGACGGCGGAGACAGAAAGGGCGGGGGAAAGGGCCGCGGCTGACGCTTAGCAAACAGGCCGATGCCGGTCTCGAAGCGGAAGGGAAGTTTTGGAAGGGCTGGTGTGGGGCCGTTGTCGGCGGAGGTGGGGGTGGCTGCTAGCGCTGGCTGCACCGACGAGAGAGGCCGGCGGTGGGTCAGGGTCCGGTGGAGCAGGGTCCTGGGTTCACGACAGACTCTGCATGGGATGCGAGACAGCGTGTTCATTTCCGTGACGGCGACGGGGCAGCTCGGGGGGGGTCGGAGAGACGGACGTAAGTGTGGTAGCGGGGGGCCGGAGAGACGGACGTGAGTGCGGCTACGGCTGCGGCTGCGGCTGCGGCTGCAGATACGCGGTATATCAAAAGCAGGGGTCGGTGTGATTTACGTCGTCTTGACTCCCCGCAGAGTCAACCACAAGGGAGCTCTGGTGATAGTATGATGGTGCGGATACTGCTGGCCTCAAGGCTCACGCTGTGCGGCTGTCTTGAGTTGTGAGAATCTCGCCCGCATAGAGACACGCAAAGAAGGAGAAAAAGAAAAGTCTTCTTATTGGGCGGCGTCGAAATGGCTTCAGCGTGTCAACTTGGAAGTTCATTATCGAGGCGGAATCGCCGATTTGCTAGCCAAAGCTTGAAGGGCTCAAGATAGCGCCATTTTTTTCTTTGGTTGGTGATGGACGAGGCACGTGACTGTGGAGGCGTGGAGGCGTGGAGGTACTTGTGACTTTGGCCTTTGGCTCTGCGCGCTTTGGGCTGGGCGCAAGATCTGGTGTATTGCTGGTGGTCAAGAGTCTTTGCTAGAGCTACAGATGCAGTTTCTCTCGTCTTTTGCAGCATCTGCTTGTCATGTACAGCGATTCTAGCCTGTGCTCATGTTGATGTCATTGTATCCGTGTTGATGGGCTAGGCCATGTCTCAACCCTAGTCAACCCTAATGTTAGATTCCGTCATGCCCCCTCCCGGTTGACGAGGCGCAGTTCCAGGGCGGCAACAACAGAAAGGGATGTTCATGGGGCTGCCTGCGTCTACATGAGTATGTACGGACATAGATATGTACATCTGTACATATGTACATATGTCGACAACGCTGGAAAGCCCCTCGGCGGGCCTCTCCCCGTTGACCGCCGACCGGCCGATCACTACAGCTTCAATCCTTCTCCTGCTCCTGCTCCTGCCCTGCTCCTACTCCTTCCGCTAGCTACAGAGCTCCCCAACCTCTTGTGTTTGAGTGGGCTTTGCCGGCAAGTCCTTGCTCCGGGGACGCGTCAAGATGGGGGGAAGAAGAGGGGAAGCGGACGACGACTAGTAGGAGGACCAGCAGGAGGCATGTTGCGGTGAAAGCAAAGCCAAGCCAAGCTAAGCCAAGACTACTGAGAAAGAGAGAGCAAGGGAGTGAGACTCCACTTTGGAAGCAGAAGCAGAAGGTAGGCAGCTGTATAAGCAGGCAGCTGTATAAGCAAGCAGCCAAGCCAAGCCAGCAAAGCCCTGAAGATCATGTTGAGATGTTTCTTTTTTTTTTTTTTTTTGCAAGCAGCCAGCTATGCTGTGCCGTGTTTAAGACGACGACAACGACGACGTCCATGGCAGCTATAATCAAAATGCCCAAGCCCGGCGTTATGTAAGTATCCAGCCAAGTATAAGCATAAGCAATAAGCTTTGACGGCCGGCCGGCTTGCGGCTTTTGGCGTGCAAGACACAAACTCGCCTGGACGGCTCCCTTTTTTTTGCTTTCCCTTTGCTTCGCCTTCTTCTGCGCACACACACACACAAAGAAAGACGACGGCTTGGCCCAGACAGAGCAAAAGCAGCAGCAAGCACGATACGAACTCGGTGGCTGCTCGTGATGTCACTTGGCGTAAGCGTTATAGGGGGCTTGGCTCCAGGAGCAGTAATAGCAAGGGCATTAAGAAGGACAGCAGCACAGTCTAGAGGCATGTGTGGATGTGTACTTACTTATATAAGCATATAAGTGCCTGTGTGCATGTGTGCATGTGGATACACAGAGATGTGAGCAGTAAGGTCTTGGCTTTGGCTCGGCGTTAAGATGCCTCGCGGCCAGCGTAAAGTCCTACGAATATGGCCACCATGTTATGCCGGAGGCTAGGGTTAACCTGCTGGACGGCACTGAAACCGGCGAGCAAGGCAAGGTGTGTGGGATAATAAAGGGAGGGAGACGTGTTGGAGGGTCAAGCCCAGGCCAGGCCAGGACAGCACAGGTCAGGTCAGGCGGTTGGGTGGCCATGGTGTTATTGATTACCGCGCAAGGGACGAGACACAGCGGGTGTAGAGCAGCGGCAAATAAGAAGGAAAGGGGAAGAGGGCGACTTTTGTGTTTTGGGAATTTTCAGTGTATTTTTGGGGATTTTCAGTGTATTTTTCAGTGTATTTCTTAGGGTATTTTCCTGGCATTTTCCTGGCATTTTCCTCGCATTTTCCAAATATTCACTTCTCTTTTTTCTACTACAAGTACTGCCGCCTCGTTTCCTTTTTTTCTCTTCTGCTTCTTTTCTTTCCTTGCTGGTCCCTGGACTTGGACTTTAGGCTCTTTTTGACGACTAGATTGGTGTTTTAACCCCGGCCACGGAGGGGGGGAGGAGGATATGGTGAATAGTAGGGATCTTTTTTTTTTTTTCTTTTTTTTCTTTCTCTTTTTCTTTCTTTTTTTTCTTATTCCCTCTCCTCCTCTTCTTCTATCAACTTAGCCTCTCGCAAACAATGCTCAAAAAGAGTCAAAAAGAAACACCAAAAAACAGCCTACTTTCCTTGTGCCAAGCTGTATATAAGTCCATACTCTACACTCCCCTCTTGTCTGATTCCCCCCTCGCTTGTCTCTTGCTTTCCATCTGTATGTGCAAATCTGCCTACGCTGAAACACAGCCAGAAGCAATGCCAGCCAGCCAGCCAGCAGAAAAACACACACATCGATGCATCTGCCGTAGGCAATATGCAAGTTGATGGCTTGGCAAGCTGAGAGAGCAGGGAGATCTGGGTACACGGGAGCCGGTGGATAGTAGGTACCCTTTCGCCAAAAAGTGTATGGAAAGATACATGTGCGTGTTATTCGTCCATGTACCTCCTTGTGTAGGAAAGCCGCTCGCTCACCACCTACCTCAATACTTTGCTCTCCTTGCTTGGCCTTTGTCTCTTTGGCTTGTGACGGCGAAGAATATGAAGAAGGCCTAAAGCCAGAAGAAGAGTTGCCAAGGTTTGTCTTTGCCGCGCTGTCGTCACAAGAGGAAGAGGGCAGGATATTGTGATATTACGTATTTTATTATTTATTATTTATTTTTCTTTTACATTCGCCTCCTCCTCCTCCTCTTGACGGCTAAACTTATACTTACACCAACCCACACACAAGCTCTCCCTCTCCCTCTCTTCCGCCGTCTTGTCCTCCTTGTCGTCATTCCCCATTCCTGCTCTTATGCGCCCCCCTCTTCCGGAAGCAAAGCAGAATCTCATCTTTAAGCTCGCCTTGGCCAAATAGCCAGCCCGCCTGTGTCTTCTCTCTCGCCCACACGCTGCTCCGACCTTTGGACCGGACTAGAATCCCAGGGCTTCTATTCTGGGCTGGGGGCCAGGCTAACCCAACTTCAAGGTTACAAGGCCGACCGACTTCAGCTCACAACAGCATCCGGAACGAACAACAAGACAATCCTACACTTGCGGTACAGCCTCTTTATTTTCTGCTGGGCTTTTCTTATTCGTTTCTTTTACGTGCATGTATATAAGAAGCTGGTCCTCGTCTGGCTTTCTACAACGTTGCCGCCTCTACACATCACCTTGCCTGCTGCCCTCCCCAAAGCCCAAGCGCTGCCTTGTCTTGTCTTGTCTCCCCCAGAAGTTTCATGTTTCCCTTTGCACATTCTGTTCTTACTTGGGCTTTCTCGTTCCATCTTTCGGGACGAAACAAAGCAGCATAGCAGACAACAGAACAGGGGAAACATTTCAGCGCCTATCTGCCTTGACGACAGCCACGCAGCAACGCCGCAACGCCGCAACGCCGCAACGCAGCAAAGCCCGCCTCGCCAAGAACTCACTGAAGCACGTTAGTTACCAATCCAATCCACCGTGACTGACTGCGACTGTGCGTGCACACCACCCATAAAGAAATCTGCTCAGCGGTTTTGCAAGTCTCCGTATCTATTTTGCTGCTGCTGCGTCAGCACCAAGAAGCCGACAGCCAACAAGAGCAAGCCAAGCCCCGTTGATTTTGGATTTTGTTTCTTTTCCTCCTTGTCTTTTCCTCCTTGTCTCTTTCTTTTATTTTTTTTTCCCTTTTTCTTCTTTTTTTTCTGCTTCTTTCAGGACACATAAAAAAAAAGTCCTCCTTCTTTTTTTCCCTTCCGAAACATAAAAAAAATAAAATAAAGTCCATCAAAGCCGAGTTTCTTGCTCTTATCCGCCGGCTTTCTCTGCTCCTTCCCCAAACGGACGGGGTTCATTCTCCCAGCGCAGCGTCATCAAACGAAACCAGACAAGGCAGGAACGACAACCAACCCAAACTTGCAACTGCCAACTTTACGCATCACGACACAACACGCATACGCACGCTTTCTCTTTTTTTTCTGCATCTCTTTGTTCCTGTGCACTTGCACCTTCTCTTTTTGATTCGCTCTTTCCTCCTTCGCTTCGTATCTCCCTTGGTTCCTTCTCTTTCAGTCTTTACACACCTGCCGCAAACAACCCAAGCCACGGCACCAACAACACCACCTGCATACCTTTTGTTCTATTTTTGAACCTGCGCTGTTGCCTCCTTGTTCGTTCGTACCTTCTCTCTCAAAGCCCTTGCCACCTGCAACTTGCGGAAGGTATCACAACCGCTACCGCTGGTACCTGCCTTTTTTTTTTCTTCTCTTATTACGACAACTCTCCTCCCGCCTTTCCCGCCTTTCCCGCCTTCTCCGCTTTCTCCGTTTCGCCCTCACCTCACCTCACTTCTACCAAACTTGCCGCCGCTGCCGCCGCCTCATCTTTCAGCCACTTTTACAGGTGTCTCACTGATTCTGCCGGCCCCCCCGCTAAACGCCCCGTGGCCCCTGTTCTTGCGCCTTTTGTAATGGCTCGCTTCTCCTACCCCTCCTCACGCCGAGGAAGCAGAGGAAGCAAAGGTTAGTTTGATACACATGATTTCCTTGTTTTTTTTTTGTCTCCCCTCCCGCTTATTTCCATCCGACTGCTTCACGCCAAGGGCCGAGGTTCCACGGCTTCCGAGACCGTCCTAGCTGCGCTTTGTCGGCTTTCTGCGCCGCTCTGGCGGAGAAGGAAACGCCGGGACTATCCCCGTCTGCATCCTTGCATCCCATTCTCGTTGTTATTTTCTTTCTCTTTCTTTCCTTTACTTTCCTGAGGAAAAAAAGGGCCTTGCTTGAGACCGAATTTCCTACAAAAAAAAACGACTTGACAATGCTGCGGTCTTTGCTTCACTGCTACTGCATGTGTGTTACCCCTGGGCCCAATCTCCAGTGACTTGGGGCCAGCAACAACACACGCACACACTCCTGGGCACCACCGGCTGCGATGACGACATTGTTGTCTTGTGCGCAGTGCGCAGTGCACATGCAACCCACACGCACACACGCTTGTCGCCGCCCTAGTATGTGCCATAACCAGCCCTCTCCCAGCCTTTCTTGAAGCCCTTCTGTCTCGCATTTGGCCCTCCATTTCCACGCCCATTGTCCAACTCTCTGATCTGAGACATTTCATCGCCGCTGGCAGTCGTTGTCTTTCTCGCTCTCCCTCCTTTTCCCCCTCTCTCTCCTCTTCCCTCCCCCTCCACCTCTTATTCCTGCATCCCCGCCCTCGTTCAACTTCCCCTGGGGCTTCCCAAACAAACCAGCAAAACCCACCAACAAACAGTTAGACCCGACGAAGCTAGCTTGGACAAGGGTCGGCCCTGGCAACAAAGCCCGAGATCAAGGATTCGCACCGCACCGGCACTAAAAAGTAAGACCCCCCCTTGTGAGGTCCCTCTTTTATGTGCTGCTCTGGCCCATCCCGTCCCTGTTGCTGCTCGGCTTTGCTGGAACAGAAAATGAGCATTTGACTTGTCCTTGCCAGCCATCTCTGCGTTTCTGTCTGTTGCGGCTTGTGCCATGTTTGCTCCGTTGGCCTCTGCATCTTCTCGCTGTATGTGTCTGTTCCCTCCCCACCGTTTCTCTCTGGCTTTGCCTCTGCCTCTGCCCTGTCTCTACCCCTTTACCTGTTTACCCACTCCTATTGGTGGTCCCTGGTCGGCCGTGCTTGAGTTGAGCTTGGTGCGTGAGGAACAATATGGCGCTATAGCCGCTATATAGCTTCAAACGCCGGACCACACCAGACTAGCGAGCCCTTGTGCGCTGTACTCACAGGGGGGGCTTGGCGTTTGAGAGAAATCGAACCAGAGATGGCAGAAGAAAAAAAAAGAACAAAGAGAAAGAAAGAGAAAGTTCTCATTACCTCGTCCGGCCGGCCTCTGTGCCGCCCACCGGTCCCATCTATTCTTATTTTTCTGAGCGCTAAATGCTACGGTTTCTTGCTTTTTTTCTCCCTTTTTTTGCCCTCTGCTTCTTTGGTCACTCGCTTCACGCTTGCTTGTCTTTCGGTTCCTCTCTGCTGCTTCTGTCCTGCATAGACGCGAGCTGTGCCGTAAGCTTATGCCAACTTGACAACCCATCAAGACCAACCAAGCCCAGGCCAGGCCAGGCCTCCTCTCCCCAGGGCACATGACGGCAGGTGGCAGCACCCTGAAAATCACCTCCTCGTCTCTTCGACTTGGCCTTTATTTCAGGCTCCACATGTTGCTCTATTTAGACGCTGGACGTCCAATTAATGCATCGTCATGCTGCGTGCATGCTGCCTAGCCTTCCCCCCCTGGTAATTACTCGTTCTGGGGTGTAGGAGCGACGCTGCTCTTTCCGTTCTTTGGCGCTTTTTTGTTATTATCGTGGCAGTTGCCTCGATCATCATCATCATTGGCAAGAGCAGCCCACCTTCCTTCCTTTTTCCTATTTCGCCTTCCTTCCCTCGCATCCCAATTCGGCGATTAAGAGAGAAAATGAGAAAAAAAAAAGCACTTGCCGGTTTTCTACCAGTGCTTCCTTCCTCTTTTCACCTCGCTTGCTGTTGCGTTTGCGCGTGCCTTCCTCCTCGCGAATAAAAGCGAATCTTCTGACGTGCACCTTCTTCTTTCGTTGTTCCCCAAAACATCCACGCACCGCTATTTTTTCTCTTCTTCTTTTTCTCCCTTGGATTCTTTTTTTCTTTTTCTTTTTTTTTTTTTCCTTTGTCGTCATTGTCGTCATCGCCTTCCCTTCATTCCCACTTCGCATCTTATTATTTTATATTGCCTGCTTTATTTTATTCGTCGCTTTTCTTCCCCCCCGCCAGCATCTCTAACATTAACGTGCGCAATCTTAAACCGCTACAGTTTTATCTTTTATCTCGCAGTTCTCCGGCGTGCTCCGAGACCCCAAAGGCAATCCGACTCCTTCGCCGTCGCCCCCGTTAGACGACAACTCTATTTCCACGTTCCCTAAGCACTCTCGATCCACCTCCACGCAGTCCGGCCTTGCCTCCGGCTCATCTCGCCCCGACTCCGGCATCCAGACCGACTCCAGCCAGCACCGCCCCATCACGCCGGACTCTTCCGTCGGCTCCCCCGACCGCGACGACTCCACCTCGACCCGCACTGCGCCCCTGTCCATCGCGACCACCGGGACCGTCCGACCCAGAGCCAGACCTCGCCGTGGTTCCAGGCCACTGTCTATGATACAGACCTACCAGCCCTCCATCATGGAAATCGACGAGGACACCATTCCCGAGCTGCAGCACGTGTTCAACCTGCTGAATAGCCACGGCAACAAACTGTACCAGGAGGGCTACTTTCTGAAGCTGGACGACCAGGACTCGAGTATGTGTGCTTGCTTGCTTGCATGTACCATTCACCCCGGGCCGCCGGGCCGCCTCCACCGTAACTAACACCCGCTCCCGCAGATGGCAAGCCGAATGCCGATCGCACTTGGACCGAGTGCTTTGCCCAACTGGTCGGCACTGTCCTGTCGCTCTGGGATGCCGCCGAACTCGATGCCGCCGGCGAAGAGGGCGAGGTCCTGCCCAAGTTCATCAACGTCACCGACGCCTCCATCAAGATGGTAAGCCGCCAGCCCCCTGTGCCTGTGCCTGTGCTCCCCCTACGCTGTCTGTTGTGGTGATCCATGCCTTGTCATGTCGCTAATCCTCCCTCTCTCCCTCCCTAGATCGATTCTCTTCCCACCCGCGGTGACGAGCAGCCCCTGCAGAACATCCTTAGCGTATCAACTGCCGGCCGCAACCGTTATCTTCTTCACTTCAACTCCCACGACTCCCTGGTGCAATGGGCCTCGGCTATCCGCCTGGCCATCTTCGAGCACAACAGTCTGCAAGAGGCCTACACCGGCGGCCTCATTGCCGGCAAGGCCCGCACCCTCAACAACGTCAACCTTATTCTTGACCGCTGGCGCGTGCCGTCAGAGGCCTGGGTGCGCGTCCGCTTCGGTGCCGGGACGCCCTGGCGCCGGTGCTGGTGCGTTGTGACGCCGCCCGACGAAAAGGAGTTCCAGAAGCTGCAAAAGAGCGTCAAGAAAAAGTCGGCCTACGACCGCTCCATGCCCATTCTCAAGGGCGACATCAAGTTTTACGATGTGCGCCGCGACACACCCAAGAAGCAGAAAAAGGTGGACCCCATTGCTTCCATCTCCGACGCATACGCCGCGTATGCCCTGTACCCCCAGGCCAAGTCTCTGGTCGACAACTCGACTCTGGTCAAGATCGAGGGCCACATCACCATCCACAGTTCGCCGCCGTCGTCTACCGAGGGCTTTGTCTTTGTGATGCCCGAGGTGCCGCCGGCCGTCGGTGGCTTTGAGATGCTTCTGCGCTTCCTGTTCCCCACGTGGGACACCTTTGCGCTCTACGGCAGACCCAGTCGTCTGGCAGCCAGTAATCTTGACTCGCGGTCACTGATGTTTGCCATGCCCAAGAGCCGGCGCTACGGCTATCTTGACCTGGAGGATGTGTCAGACATCATTACCAAGCAGCCCGCTTCCTCGGGATGGTCCGAGGCTGAGTGGCGCAAGAAGCTCAAGGAGTGCACCGGCACGCGTCTCAACGAAATGAACGAGAACGGCGGTGTGCCTCCGCGCCACAGCCGCAACAGCAGCAACCAGAGTAACCGCATGAGCAACCCGCCGACTGCCGGACCGCCGCCTAGTCGTACGCGCGTCGGCTTCTCGGATAGCCCGCCGTCTAGCTCGTCTTCTAGTGGACCTCCTTCGCAGCGCAGCGTGCCTCATCAGGGCGGTCCCCCTGCTCAGTACCAGGGCCAGCCGCCCCCTCATCAGATGCAGCAGCAGCCCATGCCTCCAAATGGACTCGTTCCCGCTGGTATGCCCATGCCCATGCCCATGGCCGGCAGCATGCCCCCGAACGGCCGGCCGCCAATGGACCAGCAGTACCAGTCGTTTTCTCGCCCCAACAACCTTCCGACTCCGCCGCCTGCCGAGCTTTCGGCCCCCCGCACCCCCACGGGCGGCTCCAACTCGATGTTTGCTCCCGGCGCTGGCAACAGCCATGAGCCGGCGGTTAATCGCGGCACTCCCCCCCAGTTCGATCACGGCCATGTCGACATCTACAACGACTATGCTCCCGGCGCCATCTACGATGCCATGGGCTCTGATCAATCTCCCGTGTCGATTGCTGAGCTGGAGTCTATGCGTCTATCCACGCCCGAGCCTGTCATGCGCCCCCCGGAGTTCAACAACCGTGCACCTCCCAACGGCCAGAACAGAGCTCCCCGGTCGGCCTACCACACAGAGGACATGAGACGGGCGACACAGAGATTTTCTAATGGAACCATGGACCAGATCAACATGTCGAACCGGCAGAACAATGGCGGGCCTCAGAACCGAGGACCCCCTCCTAACGGCAACGGCATGGGGCCGCCTCAGAACAGAGGCCCTCCTCCGAATGGCATGCCGGCGCAGAACAGAGGGCCTCCGCAGAACCGTGGGCCGCCGCCGAACGGCATGGCGCCACAGAACAGAGGGCCTCCGCCCCCCAATGGCATGCACGCGCCGCAAAACCGGGGGCCTC
The DNA here is from genome assembly GCA_038407185.1 of Chalaropsis ovoidea. NCBI lineage: Eukaryota > Fungi > Ascomycota > Sordariomycetes > Microascales > Ceratocystidaceae > Chalaropsis > Chalaropsis ovoidea. Next base: position 837 of record JAXHKQ010000027.1, on the reverse strand, counting down.
CTCCGAATGGCATGGGCGCGCCGAACAACAGAGGGCCGCCGCCTAACGGCATGTCTGGCCAGATGCGGGGGCCGCCTCCGAAGGGCATGGGGCCCCAGAACCGGCCGCCCATCAACCATGGGCCTGGTAGTTATGGCCCTGGCCCCGGGAGCCGGCAGGGGCAGGGGTCTAGACCGCCCCCGAACCAGAGCCTGAACCAGCAACAGCCGCGCGGCGGCTCGCCGTACGGAGGCGGTGGCAGTGGTGGCGACCCGCGCAACCAGCAGCAGCGAGGACCTCCGCCGCCGCAGCATCAGCATGCATACCAACAGCAGCAGCAGCCTCAGAGATACCCGTCTCCGCACAACCAGCAAGGCCCGCCGCAACAGCAGTGGCGCGGTCCGCCGCCGCCGAACCACCATAGCGGGACTGTCCCTGTAAGTAACGGCGGGGGGATGTCGTGAGAGCCGAGTTTGGCTGTTTTGTGTGTCTGGAACAACTCGGTGCCATGGACGCCAGACATGATGATGATCTGAGGAGCTAACGCATTTCTTTCTTCTGGTAGTAACGAATGATGCAAAAAAAAGAAGAAAAAAGAAGAGAAAATCACACATAAACAAACAAACAAACAAGCAAGCAAAGCTTTGATGCAAGCAAGCAAGGCGCATTTTCTAGACATCCCAAAGTTCCCTCCTCTCACGAGCCAACGAGCGACGCAGAGTTGAATAGTTAATAAAAATTAATTTTATAGAGTTGGAATCTAACCAACACTGCAATATTGTTATAAACAATATCTTCACGATTTACAGTTCCTACGTTGCCGTCTTACTCTTGAGGTGAAATGCTTACACTTTCATT